>BMAW01084242.1:496712-506943 GCA_019974015.1 Nephila pilipes | reverse complement strand
TAAATTTTATTCATTACCAGTTCCTTAGCATAAGATAATTAGATAATTCCTTAGCATAAGATTTTCTTTCCTTAACAATTAATTATCTAGTGATTATATTTCATTAATAATTAATTAACTAATGATTATGACTCCTTAAGAATTATCTTAAGATTCTGTTTCATAACAATTAATTACGTAATAAATATGACCCCTGAACAATTAACTTTCTAATGATTATGACTCCTAAATAGTTAATTACATGTTGAACATACATCCTTAACAGCTTAATCTTTCCTTAATTAATTACCTAAATTAATTAAAATTAATTACCTAATGATTATGATTCCTTAAGAGTTGCCTTAAGTTTATATTCCCTTAAGACTAAGATTATCTTTTCTTAACCACTAGAGATTATGACTTCTTAACAGTTACTGTTGAATTATCTTTCCTTAATAAATAACTACTTAATGATTATGACTCCTTAAGAGTTACCTTAAGATTATGTTACCTTAACAATAAGTTATTTATGATTATATTTAATAAACAGTTAATTACCTAATAATTATGACTCCTTAACAGTTACCTAAAATTACCTTTCTTTAACAATTAAAAACCTAATGATTTTAATTCCTCTCAGAGTGATCATAAGATTATCTTTTCTCAAATAATTAATTGTGATTTCTGATTAACGTCACACTGAAAAGCAACACGAGGGCTGTTGGAGATAGACCTCGTAATTTTGAGCCTCTGTCAACTGACGAGGACGGCACTTGAATTGGCACCTCCCTTGTCAAACTTCTACACTCTAATGGGAGGACTTGGTATCTCGACCAGATTTAACGTGCATCAGCCACGAAGAGTTTTTAGTTTAACAATCAATTATTTTTTAACAACATTGCCTAACGTTTCTTTATCATTAATTGCCTAATGATTAGTTATGTCCCTTTAATATTATTTACCTATTGATTAAAATTTCTTATGAGTTACTTATAAATTTTATTCATTACCAGTTATGTAACATTTTTAGGCACATATGTTGCATATAGTAAAAACTAATAAATAAAGGTTCAAGATAATTCTATGGGAAAATAATTTAACAGTTTAAGATGAACTACGTGACAGAAAACAACATTTTTCGGAAAGTTCAAAGTGTATTAACACACACAACATCGGAGGCTATCTTTTATGGCAGTTATGCTACATAGATAAAAAAAAAATAGATATCACTCTCATCTCTCACATTGTCAGATGGACAGATCCTTCTCTTCAATCGAGTTTGGAAAAGGAGACATTTATACCGCTATTTCTAGCCCTAGGCTAGTGTCATATATTCGAATGTCGAAATATACGAAGCGGATACGAAATGTAGAGCAAAGATAACTAGAAAAATAAACGTCTCTTCCTTGTAGAGATTTACTGCTAATCAAAGCAGATATCAGGATGTCTGGATAATGTATGTGATGTTCCTTACACAGGTAGACATTTCATTAAGGTTTAATTATTATATACTATAAAAAATTATCGACATACCTGGAAAAATTTACTCTGTATTTTAATTTATTTTTATGTACATAGTGTTTTAAATTACAGCAATTAATATTGATTTTTCGGTTTCGGGAAATCGTAAATTGAAGTAACCCCTGTATGGAGAATTCAATCTGCTGAGTTCTACAATGACGACGTTCGAAAGGTGAAGAAACGCTAGGTGAAATGTATAACTCTAGATAATATTTTATAGGGAAGTCTTAAGAATAATTAATGAAAATTACTTTTGTATCTCAATTGTTTTTGGAAATAATTAAAACTTTACGATACACCAGGGTAATAAAGGAAACTTTACGATATTGCAGGTTATTTCATTCTCCTTGGGCTCCTGAAAATAAAAAAGCATAATTCGTAGTTGTAACTTACAGCATTATGAACATAAGGATTAGTTAATATGCAAATAAATTTTTTTCCAGATTTCTTGGCTATTTCTTAGTAATATTTAAAATTTTACGATATCCCACTGCATATGAAATAACAACCAAGCACTTATAACTGAATCTAGATTTTAGCTTGTTTTACCGCTTTAAGATCCTTTGTCAGGGATCCTCAAATTTTTTGTACCTAAAAGATCCTAAAATATGGAGCGGATGGTAGAATTATTTTTTTCAGATATGACTATACAATTAACAATAAATATAACATAGTACTTAAGGGAATTTCCATTAAATGGAGATTCCCCTTCGAAGAGGGTACCATAATTTGGAACAAATAATTGTGCTCTTTATGCCACTATCCACAATCAGTGGCAGACAATTCACAGATACAAGGAGACATTAAAAAAACTTTCATACACGAATATTTGATTTTCTTAAAAAAATTTAACAAATAACTGTTGTTTAAGATGATGTACATAAAATTGCAAATAAATATTCTTATATTTCTCTAATTGATAACTATAAAAAAAATTTACGTAACATTTTATTGAAACGTAAATAATTTTTTATCGCATTGCAAAGCAGCGAATTCAATTAAAACTGTCTGAGGTGTAACGTCTGCCCTTCATTATCAAACTCTTCAGACATCTTAAAGTTTAATTAAATAGTTAATAAGTTCACAAATCCAATCGAAGAGGCATCAGAAAATGACAACACAGTTTACTAACTATCTTTACAGAATATATAAGATCACCCCCTCTCGAATCCATCTTTACTCACTTTGATCCTAGCTAAAATTAAACAAAAAAAAAAAAAAAAAAATCTTAGATTACCAATTCACTCGCACCGAGATAGACACTTCTTGAATGCAACAGATTCAACTCCTAGCATTCTAACCAAGAGTCACTTCTAACCAATTTTATTATAAATGACATAACATCAGTTTACAGATATCAACCAACTTCTCTTTCTTATGTCTCCCTTCTTATTCTTTTCAATTCTATTTTACTTACATACCACTATCTCTAATTACATATATTATTTTCATCTAATTTGCCTAACCATGTTCGATTCAGTTGGCAAGTAGATGGAAATTATGCAATTCATATTATAAAATGTCCTCGAGTTTAGTGAAGAGAAAATCGCGGAATAGCCCAAAGGCCCAGAAGGAGCAATGGTGTCAAAGGGCATAGGATTGGAGACCCCTCTCCTTAGCAAATTTTGACTTTGAGTTACTTCACCCACAATGTCAATACCAAAATTGTTCTACAAAGGTAATGCTAAAATCGGTTGGTTTTATGAAGATAGAACTGTACATGTGCTATGTATGTATTTGTCTGTATGCGTGTGCCTTCTCTTAATGGATTTATGACGCATCTTTTCGAATTATAGTTACGAAGTTGCTTCAACGTATGGGTCTGATTCTAAACTTCACATCGTTTTAAAGCGAGAAATATAATTTACGAATTGTTTAAATTCTTTTTCACCAAATTCATGCTGAGATATAAAACGACAAGTTATGCATTAAATATTATTTTTAGAGAGCTTATTAAATTTCGATTTCTTATTTTTAACGCTTATTTATTTAACACAATGTGTTATATTTGCATAAAATGTCGGAAACTATTTGAATATACAATGCTTTTTTTATAAAATCTTTCATTTCCCTTTCCAACCCTACAAGTAATTCGACGTTTTTAAGCAGGAAGACAAGCCTTACAGATGCCATTTTATATCTTCTTCAATTGAATAATGTAGGCTATCAATACAAAGCAGTAGATTTTTTTTTTTTTTTTTTTAAATTTATTTATTTCGTATGTTTGATACTTCATTTGCGTATGCTGTGTACATGGTCTATTCGCGAAACTTCCTTTAACTAATATCTGGACGTCTTTCTGACTTTATATTTAAGTTTCCATCTCCTTTCCAACCAAATGAAACGTGGTAACGCAAATAAGATAAACTTTGGAAATGTTGTGAATAGATATAATCAAGTCGCATATAAACGCGACAGAGAAAGATTTAAGTTGTATAGAAATGCTTCGGAAATATAAAAATTGGGATGGCTGGAAGGTAGAAAAAGTGTGAAGGCTTTGAATAGTCTACGGGAATTACTTGCGTGGCCATGCAATATATAGGGAATAGTAACCGGGGCCGTTTGGTCGAAGTTTCTCCATTGTGTTGATTAACTCGCATCATATTCCGGTAAGAGTAATCTTTGATATTTTATAGAAGAGGTTAATATCTAGTGAACTAGTAGAGAGCATTTCCCTTTTGAAAGAAACAATAAATTAGGCTTTGAAAAGTTATTGATAACATTCTTGAATTGTTTTGTGACTAATTTAGTAACTTTATTTATGCTTAGAATGAAATGATAAGACTTACATTTAAAATGACAGACGAGTCGAATAATAGTGATACGCTACAACTGTATTAAATTTTACACGACCATACATAGATTTGGCAGTTTAAATAGGTTTTTATTAGGATTTTTTCTGTAGTCTGGTGGTATTCTCATACGATATCTGCTACATTACTGAAGGAATACAATATTTGAAGTGTTTGGGTATGTTATGATTCAGTAAACCGAAACGAGAAATTGCATACATCAAACTCCTTCTGGCAAGTAAACTTTTAGAATAGAATTTTAAATAAACACATAAGCTCTCCTTTTTGCTAGTAATTGTATGTATAGCTCCTCTTAATTTCTGTGACGTTGAATTTCCATCCTAGAATAGACTGTAGAGTTCTTTGGAACGCTCAATTGTGAAATAAAAAAAAAGCAAATATTTATTCTTATAATTTTATTAAGTAACTTTTCTGTATACAATACATAAACAATGAGAAAGCTCATTTATACAATTCTCAAAATCAATTCGTAAAACAGAAAATGTACGAAGAAAATAACGTTATCATATAATTTTTTTTCATTTAGATTTTTTTGTAACAAAAAAAAATTTAAAAAAAATTGTGTAACAAATTTTCTTAAAAAAATTTAAAAATATGTCTGAATTTGCAGATGTGCATTTTATTCAACTACAAGTGCAATGAAAAGTATTCACAATTAAATGAAAACAAAGCATATTCATCTCATCAAATAGTATTGACTATAGCGATATTTAAATTTTGCTCCCATTTACTAAAAGGCTTTCAGTACTTTACAGAGGTAACAAAAATACCTATCGCGAAATATATCACATAATTTAACTGAAGTTAAAGAAAAGATGAATACACAATTATATAAAAGCATTATTAATGAATTTATTGAAGAAAATGCACGCTAAATAAAAGAAATCACGAAGAAAACAAATATCAAACAAATTCAGAATATTTAAAAGACATCATGTCTCATAGTCTTATCCATTAAGCTTTAAAATTTTCAAACAAATATTTTATGTAAAAAAAATTCACAAGATAAGGCTTATATGAGTCTAATTTTACATTCTAGAGAATTTTTTTAAGATTTAAAGAGGAATTAATGTTATTTTTTTATTCACAGAAATACAAAAATAAAAAATTTAGAAACTATTTTAGATAATAACACATTTTACTTGAAAACCTGAAGCATTAGATAACTTCAAATTTAAGAACACAATACGTTTGGATATTTACTTTCAGAGGAATTTGAAATAACCAGAGAATTTTTCACAAATAGTAGTTTTTGAGAAAATATTTTTTAAAAGAACGAGTTTCAACACAATATACACAATCCAACACACTATACACAAGATCCAAGATATTACATACAAAATGCAATACAATAAACAAGCAACACGGAATACAAAAACAATAAAAAATGCATAATTGCATTACAAATGTGCTAAAAACAGTTTTCAAACATCTCATATGAGTAAGAGTAATGAAATGAAGCCAAACAAACTACTTAATAGTAATTTTAAAATTTAAACAAATCACTATTTTCTGTTCTAATTTTTAGTTAAAAAATTTTCAGCGAGTTTGCTTTCAAACAAAAACTCTCAAAATTGTTCAATATAGGTATATCCTAACGAGACAAAAGTTCATTTTTTTAAAAACTTTATTTCAATATTCTCTAAGCAATAAAAAAAACCAAATTTTCATTAAGTCTAAATTTAAAATTTTGATTGGAAAATAAGTTTTCTATCATAGTGAAAACGAAATATCTAATATATTCCTCAAACTATTTTTCTGAAAATATTTTTAATGCTTTTATTAAAAAAGAAGGTAATTTAAAAAATATCAATATATATGTAATAAAAAATGTCTATTTACGGACATAATATCTGACCAGATAAATATTTTTACAGTTTGTAGGTATTTGATTTTAGAGGTCCATAAAAGGAATGATTTAAATTGTATTTTATTTTTGCACATAAAATTGATCAGATTTTTTTCATAACCTCTGTGAAAAGCAATTAAAACTATAATTATTAAAATACCAAGACTCAAAGCAAGAGGTCGTTAAACTACAGCCCGTGGACTAAATACGGGTCGACATCGGTTTTTAATCCTGCCGGCGGATTAATATTACTTTTGCATGAAAAAACGACGAGAAAAATTACAATAACGTTTTTCCGATCTTGAAGTAAGTACCAAAGACATTTCCACATTTCATAATTCATTTGGCTCTACGATTGAGATTGTTCAGTCAGACTTTCAACTGGAAAGTGAATGATCTGTAAAAGGACAATAGTCTAACAATGACTTTTAAAGAAATGCATCTAACCGAAATCTATAAATATTTTTTGAAAGATAAATATGACCAATTAAAATCATATATTTTGGGATTTATATCTGTATTTATGAGTACTTATCAATATGAAGGAATATTTTTGAAATTGAAGTACGTAAAATCGAAATACAGACCATTATTAACAGAGATCATTTGGAAACAACTTTACTGAAGTACTAATTTTGAACCCCAGTATAATGTCAGGAGAAAAAGTTACATTCCCCGCAACAAAATTTCCAAATTCTGTAATATGCTTATTTATAAATGGAAATATTTTCTTTTTTATGGTAATATGTGTTTTTAAGTATAATGAAAAATATCTCTTGTGCTAATAAGAAAAAAATTGAAATTTTGTGGTGGTGTTCTTGCTCAATGAGTAGAATTTCTCTTGAATATCGAGACTAAAAATGTTACTCTATGGTCCTTTCAAGAAGAAAAAAATTACCAATCCCTGATCTAAACTGAAAAATTCTAACATTGAATAACTTATTAATATTACATGAACCCTTTATGTCGGATAGATGATTCATGATATTAATATTAACAAAGTATAAAAAAATAATATTGATAAAGTATAAAAAAAATAATTCAAACATGAAAGTACAAAACTTAAGACATTAAAATATATTGATACGTAAACATTGTAATTTTAAGATATTATATCTATATTACTTTCTAAGAGACAAATGTTATGAATGTTGGTTCAAATAATGTATGTGTAATTTTTTTTTAAAAAAAAAAATATGTACGATTTTACGAAAACTTATTATTCGAACTTATGTAAATAAGTAAATAATAAGAACAATAATTTTCCTTTCTTCAAATAAAAAGTATCCAATACTTTTCTTGTTGCACATTCCCGTTTCGTTATTTTTTAATTAAGTCATAGGACAAACATTCCATGTCCTTGAAGTATCTTGCGATATTTTTTTTTATGACAGGAAATATGCCTAGAAAACATTTTCCCAACAACACATTTCTATCTCTCTGAAATTGAGTTCAGATTTACATTCCATTTTTTTAAAAAAAGTAAAGAAAACACATGTGTATCCCCCTCTTCCAAATAAGAAAAGAAAATGTCCTTTACGTCGATTGTCTTATCCTCGATAATTGTTGTCTTCTTAATAGCATTTTTTCCTGTCAGGATTATCCTGCTTGATCATGTCGGATGCTTTTTCGGCAATCATGATAATAGGAGCATTGGTATTACCAGATACTAGTCTTGGCATAATCGATCCATCCACAACTCTGAGGTTCTTGATTCCTTTAACCCTGAAAAGGAATTCAAAATATGTGAGGAACATTCTTTGTAATTTTGACTTTTAAGATAATACTTCAAAAAAATAAATTTTTAGTTTAATTTTTTTTAAAATTCAAATAATTATCTGTAGAGCTACATCATGGATCTATTTTAAGAAAAGGCTTGTTCACATTTTAGAACAGGACAGAAAAGTATTTTATAATCATGATGAGGGAAAAAAAAGTGTAATTAAATCAGTTATGAAGTAAGAATAAGGTGACCAAATTGTAACATTCGAAAAGCTAGACACCATTGACGGGGGGAGGGGGTCTTGATTAAAAATTTGGTACTTAAGAAATACTTACCTTTGGTATCTAAATAAATTATTTAATTAAATCACTTGAATAGCTAATTTGTTGATATCACTTGTTTAACAGGTACAAGCACGCAGTACGATGTGTATCTCATGAGAGACAATTACAAAACTAAATATGCGAAGGCGTTACTTCGTGGACGACCAACAAACTCCTTACATCCTGACCCTTCTCCTCTCTAAATTTTGCCTCCGTTTCCAATTTTTGTATAAGATGTGATTCCTTTGCAACAATGTTCCAAATGATGCTAGATCGCTAGCGAAACATATCGCCATTAATAATAAAATCTGTGGAAGTGTACAAAGCGGGAGATTCTCTCTTCATATTATAGCTACAAAACGTTTTTATCGCTGCCAATGCCGAAAAATGCCACTGTTCACTAAGTCCAAACAATGGTGGTCGTATTCTAGCAACCGATCATGCGAACTTTGATAATCAGTTCCTGATAATCAGTTCTCAACAATTATTTTTATAAATAAAGTTCCAGAAAATAAAATTTACAAAAATAATATAAAGTTCATATCCTGGTGAAATAGCTACACGGAAGCCGAAAACCGTGTATTCCCTTCTCATTCTCCCACCGTTCCCTAGCTTGTCGTGCATTCTCTCTAAAAATCGGAACTTTCTTAAGACCCGCGGGACACGGGATAAATTGTTAAAAATCCGGACGTCTGGTCACCTTAAGAGAGAAATATGTATTTGCTTTAGGCGCCATCTGTTGACAGCGAAGGAAACTATTTGTGAGATTTTTGTGGGATATATAGCAACAGCATTTGTTGCTCTATATCCCACAAAACTCCAGTCAAACAATCAATTAAATCATAACAGTTTGATTACCTTGTCAAACTCACTATCAAGCAAGTTAAAGGTTTTGAGCCATAAAGAGAAATTTATTAAATTTAAAAAAATAAGCGCATTAAAACTTTGAGCCATGCTTGTCTAAAGTGCGGCCTAAGAATCTTTAAAATGCGGCCTAAAAGCAAATTACGAAAATATTTAAAATTGCACATTTTTATTAAAAAAATAAAAGTTTGCAATATTTTTCATTTATAATCGATTCGTTGACATTTATTTTGAAATAAAAATTTAAATAAAAACATCTTCGTATTCCATTAGAATTTACGTTTCGAATTATGCATTAGAATTTTCGAATGCCATGAGAATTTACGCTACGGCATATAATTGTATTGTACATCAGGGCAATTTATGTGGAAAAAATTTAAAAATGGAAAGTGTATTAAGTGTTGTTATAAAAACCATTTAACTTTATAAGAGCAAAAGGACTTAATCATAGACAATTTGAAGAGTTTCTTAAGGTAATGGGCATTGAATTTACAGACGTTATTTATTATACAGAAGTAAGATGACTCAGTGAAGTGAAAATGCGCAAAAGATTTTACGATTTGAAAACTGAAATAAAAATATTTATGGAAATATAAGGGAAATCTGTGAATGAATTTGAAGACTTGGGTTTTAGATTTAGCTTTTTTAGTAGACATTTGAATGATTTAAATTTGAGACTTCAAGGAAAAAATCAATTTATTAATAATATGTTCCAAACAATAACAGCGTTTGAAAGAAAGTTGAAATTTTGGCGCAATCAAATAAAAGTAAAAGATTTGACACATTTCAGTACTTTGGCTGCACATAAACCTGTAAATTGCACAAATTATGCTGCATTAATTTTTGATTTAATTCAAGAATTTGAAAGAAGAGTTAAAGATTTTCGAAAAAATGAAGAGTATTCACCCATTTCCTCTAAAATTAAATAAATTACCTTCAAATCTTCAAATGGAATGCATTGAACTGCAAAGTGACTTTCAATTGAAAGAAAAATTTGGGAATGTTTTGTTACTGGAGTCTTATAAAGATTACCTACCCCGCAATAAATATCCTAATTTCGCAATCATGCTTTATTAATGTCTTCAGCTTTTGGTAGGACCTGTATTTGAGAACAATTATTTTCAAGAATGAAGCATACAAAAAAAAAAAAAAAAAAAAA
>BMAW01084242.1:352604-496612 GCA_019974015.1 Nephila pilipes | reverse complement strand
GGGGGGGGGGATAAAGATCACTGAAAAATATCTTGAAAATGCATTAAGAATTGCAACCTCGTCTATCGAACCCGATATTGATTTGTTTGCTCTACAAAAGCGAATTCATCGATCTCATTAATTTGAATTTTTTCCATCTTTAGGAAATCTAAACTAAATGAAACGAAGCCTTAACAAATTTAAAATAAATATGTACCTATACATATCTAATTCAAAATTTAAAATTTATAATAAAAAGAAGTTAATTTATTTTAATAAAACTCCATAGAGTTAATTTTTATTTCAATTTATTGAAAAAATATTGTATGTGTGGCCCAGATTTTTTTTTTTTTTTTTTTTTTTTTTTTAAATTTTTTAAAATTATATTGTCTTTGTTTTACATTTTTTTTTTTTTTTTTTGCAATGTGGCTCTCAAACGGTCATAGTTTAGACACCCATGCTTTAAGCTGATCACAGTTTTTAATGGAGGTAACTAATTTTTTAAAATATTTAAATTGAAAATCCCATCAGAAATAACAATAAATCACTAAGAAATCCGAAGCTTTTTGGCTTTTGGGAAGTTGAGGAAAGATTGTTCCAAGATTTGAAACCGCAACTTTATGATTTGTTAATTATGTGTACTTATTATTATTTCTTTTAATCACACGCAATTACAATTTTCATTAAACTGATTTTGAATAATCCTAAGGTAAATTGCAACTTACCTCAATCTGGGGTCTACAACTGTTGTTGGATCTGAAAGACTGCCCATTTTGCAAGTACCGACGGGGTGGTAGAGATTGAAGGAATATTTTCGACCCACGCATCTCAAATAAGGATCGGAGTAAATGGGATACTGTAGGCAAGCAGGATATTTAGTCTGAAACATCTTGGCGCCGATTTTCTTGAAAGCTTTGGTGTTTTGCACCAGGTGGACGCATGCCTTCATAACTGTAACAAAAATATTCGTTATTATGATTGTTAAAAATATTTTCTAGATTCTGAATAAGACAAACGCAGTCCCAGTGAATCTAAATTTCCAAACAAACAAAAAAATCATTTACAATTAGCATTATTACACATTAAGAATGACTCAGTGATGAGGAGAATAGACAGCATTTGAAGTTTAAAAGATAGGAGCATTCAATCAGAGGTGTAGGTAGGACTTTCAGTGTCAAGGGGAAATGGAGATTTCGCGAACCCTTCTGTTTACCAAAATGTAATGGGAAAGGAAATGAAAACTTCTAAAAATATATTTAAAAGAATAGTAATTTTAGGGAAAAAAATTCATATTGTTAATTTTAAATAGGTTTAAATATTTTATTTTTTAAGACATTTTTATACATGAATATTTTCAAGGTTTCCCTAAATTTAAAGTGAAAATAATGTTGCAATAACGTCAAAATTGCTTCTGGTTAGGATTCAAGCTTGTTAAAGTAGTAAAGGGAATAAATTATTGTCTGTTGGGTATATATAGAGCTAATACAGGCTTCGAAATCAGAAAGAAACAAAAATCATAGGAAAAAGAGACTGTCGTACAGGCGGAGCGGTGGACTGAGAATACGAATGTTTTTTTAAATTTTTAATACATTTAAGAATGAAAAAAAAATCATTTTAAAGTTTTATAATATCAATTAGGTGCCCCTTGATGTTGCGTGCGCACGGGGGCAGATATCCCATCCCTTCGTTGACATTCCTCATAGGGGAAGTATACTGTATTACATAATGAAAAACAAGGAAAATTTTAAAAATTATTTTATTAAAAGATATTAATGTATCGGTATGTTCACTAAAGATTGATCAACTGTTACATATTCAGGAACATACGAGAGTGGTTCAAAAAGTACTTATATTTGAAGACAGATGGCATCATTAAGGTAAAATATTGTTATCATTGGGTGCTGCCATCTGTTAAACGGAGCTGAAACAAATTTGATTTGATTCGTGTGCTAGTTTTGATTTGGTAGCCATTACTGCTAGTGAAATTTTATTGCTTCCGAGTCGAGTTGTCACCATCGATGAGACCTGGATTCATGATTACACTCCAGAAGACAAGCAACAATCAAAACAAGTGAGGTACAGTTATAACACATCAATCAATAACTCCCGATACTAACATTAAAAACAACATTTTTTTTGCAAAATTTTTTTTTATTCATCAACATGACACCTTTTGTTAATCACCTTTTAGGGTGATACAATCGTTCCAACACTTTTCCATTTTTTTTTTTTTTTTTTCTCCCCCCAATTTTTTTCCCCCCAATTTTTTTTTTTTTTTTTTCGCAAGAAATCTTTTTTGTTGCGAGTAAATAGCGATAAACAGCTTTCTGAATCATCGACTCGTTGCTGTTTTTGTTCCATCGAAAGCAATCGCGGCACCCACTTGGAAAAAACCTTTTTCATGCTCAATTTTTCATGAAGGATAGTAAATACACTTCCATATGATATCTGTGTCATCTCAGCAATCTCACGGAGCTTCACTTTACGATCTTTCATTATAATTTTTGTCACTTCACTCACATTTTCCGGTGTAACGGCTTCCACAGGTCTACCCGAGCGTTCCGCGTCATTTGTGTCGGTACGACCACGTTTAAACTCGGCAAACCACCGACAAATCATTGCTTTTGATGAACAAGAGTCCGGGTAACATTTTTCAATCCATTGTTTCGCTTGCATGGTGTTTTTACCCATTAAAAAACAATGCTTTATCAGAACACGAAACTCGGTTTTTTCCATTTTTTAAACAAACTACAAAACGACTTTACTCCAACCTCGATAACTCAGCTGTTTCTGGTCCGATCGACTTACAATTTTGACACGTTTCAAGCAAAGGTTAGTACTCTAGAAAGACCTGGTTACTGGTTTACTACGAGTGCCATCTCTGGGTTAGTCTCGGAACTTATTGATTGATGTGTTATACTGCCACTTATTCATGTGTTAGTCAAAAAGGTATTGGGAAAAAAGCTATATCTACTTTTAATAAGGGCTGGTCTTGCTTAAAATACATAAGAACTGTTTGTTTAAACATATTTTTGATTATTTTAGGAATTAATTAAGCTTTTTGGCGCGTTTTTGCGAGTATTGCCCTGCAGGTGGACCCGTTTCCAACGCCCTCTGGTATGTGGTATCGACCACGAAGGGAGCACTGTTCTACTCAAAAAGAATATCATTTTTATTTATCTGTAAATAAAATACAAGAGAACTAACCTTCCACCAAGCGATTCAGATCATCTTCATCTTCGAATAAATTTGGGTCAATCAGTGGATGATCTCGTGGATCGGCGGATTTCAATCTGATAGTCCCTTTACTTTTGGGTCTGAGATTGCAAGGGAAGAACGTGAAGGTGTTCTTTCCGGTATAAGGTGCGTATACTTTTCTGTACACCTGTAATTTTAGAAAAAAAGCGAATTATGATTGAGAGTCATTGATGTGAAAAGTGAATTATTGATTGTATAAGAATAAATTGTCTGGTTTGTTAAGGTTTCAGAAAGGAGAAATGAGGTTGTTCAATGCCAAGTTTAGATAATCCTTAATTTTTTTACTTGACAGCAGTAGAAGTCATATTTTAACATTGAGATATATTTAAACTAACGTATGTGTTTATGTAAAGAAAATCGCATTTATACACATATAGGATTATGTATGAGCAGTTAATAATCATCATATGTATTCACATTCGTTACATATAACTAATCATATACTTATTTCTAAGTATATCTTGAATCAAATCCATTGCAATTATAGCTTTCAAAATTTCTGAATATTTATAAGCGTAACATTTTATACACCGAACTTATTAATAATATCAAAAATTGAATTGAATAATTTTTTTTAAGAAAAATTTAATTTTATGATTCAAATTTCCTCAATTTTTTATTCAAATACTGTTTGGTTTCCTAATTTTGTAAGGTTTTATTACGGAAAAAATAATGTTCACTGTATAGGTCATAACTTCCTTTTAAAATGTGGAAAATGTCTCAGAACTATGGATAAATTAGATTTTGAGGAAAGTGTACCTCCTCCCCCAAAACACCACATTAAAAGAAAAACGCTATTAATTTTTCTTCATGGTGTGAGACATCTACTGAAAAAAATTAATTCAATTTTCTAGCGTTCTATATAAAGTTCTCATAAATAATACATCAATGGAATCACTGAAGTGCAGTTTGAAGTAAATGTCTACCCTAAATAAAACAAACTAAAAGAGCTCTAACACTTACCAAATTCGTCATTCCAACAGCATCTTTTAAGATTTGACCGTAGTCACTAGCGGGGGATCCAGAGGCCATGTGAATTTCCACATCAGGCCAGTCTAACTTTGGATCATTGTACTTAGTATTAATGTAAGCCATTCCTTCAATGCCAGAAAAACTTGTCAATGGACCTGTTACAAAGAATGAACATATTCAAAATCCCGTCGTTTCTCTTTAAGAGTATGATTTAATATACTTCTCACTCAGTCCGTTTTCAGTTTGAAATGCAATAGATATGTTGTTGAGCATGTAAAAGGCAAGAATTCCTTTCTGAAAACTTTTAATTAACTTTTCTAAAATGAATTATTTCGTATTTTATCAGAAGTTTCATTCTCTTATACACATTTTAAATTGGAGCTTTTCTTCATTAATAATCTCAAAATATTAATGAACACACTATGCTTATTATCAAGATATCAAATAGGTGATATTTACAAATCCGTTTCAAGGAAATCAGACGTTTAAAAAACATTTGACTCGAATGGTTTTAAGTTTCTTCAGATAAAAAGAAACCTTTTACCTGGGACACGAATATCTTGCTCAAGTCTCGCAAACCAATCCGAGAAGGCTGATCAGATTTTCAGTTTTGAAAGATCTGGCTTTCCTCAATTATTAACTTTAGCTTTCATAGCTTTGAATAAATACCCAGAATTCATTCAAGGTCTGTAAAAGATCAGAAAGCAAAAGCTAAAAAAAAAATGGCATTTGGGGTTTTATAAGACATGATTTAGTTGGATTCTATTTCAGCTCACGTCTTGGCGATAAAAAACTATTTAGTGCCAAAGCATATGATATATACGCAAAAATAGCAACACTTGTAAAGAAATTCTAACAGAGCTTAATTTAACGCAACTTTACTTTTAGCGTGATTTGGCGCTGTTTGGTTTTCTGTCGCCAAGGCGTAGCCGACAGTAAGATTTTATCCATGATTTCCAAAAACGTTGAGCAAACCTATGAAAAATTATCTTCAGAAAAAAATACAATGTCAGTTTCCCTAGAGAAATAATAAATTTTCTATTACTTGCTAAGAAAAAAAAAAACAATTGGTCCTTGTGAAACACTCCCATTGACTATGAAAGTTTCTGCAATTCTAGCTAAGCTTATAACCACTTATCTAATCCTCTTACACCAATACAGTCATAGTTTGGTGACATTATTCTGGTTTGGCGAAAATAGCCAACGGGAATTTACACATGTGCCAGATGAGTAAAATATTTCCGGATAATCTTTATTTAATGCATAAATGAATAAAATGACTCTTAAGAAGCGAGCTACAAATTCAAAAAGCAAATATTAAGACTTGTAAACAATCAACCCAGAATAATTCCGTATTCTTATTATTTTTAACACACAATTGCAAAAATCTTATTATTTTCCTCAAATAAAAGATGTATTTAAAAAAAGTTCTTAGTACACTGATTGAAAATTATCCATTACATTAACTTTTTTATATGTCTCGTTTCTAAGAAGATTTAATAGAAATGGTGATATATTTTAACAACTCACCGGTTCCGCTTTGGCTAAATTTTTGCATATTGAAGGGATTAATCATTTGTGCTAACAGTAAAGGGGTGGCTCCTTCTGCTTCAAAATTTAGCGATGTTGTACCAACATGATCTTGCAAATTATCACCGACTGGTAAATCAGCAATCACGGAGATCTGAGAAAAAAGAAAGACTTTTAATATTTCTAAATTTCTCATTCATCACTAAATAACAGAATAATTAAATAATAAATTATTCATTCATAGAAGTTTGTGTGTTCCCTAATGTGTATAGTTGTCCTGAGATAGGTTTTATTAAGTCATTTTAATTCTGGTCTTTTCAGACACTGAGCTACCTTCGATTTTTCTTATCAAATGCCTGTCAACGAGAGTAATCAACCAACGGCAACCTCGTTTTCAACCAAAGTCGTCACAGTGGCAAATTAATCATTCCGCCTCATGAAGCGACTGAAGTTGACCAATTAGTATGTGAATTCTAATAGCATGATTTTTGGGACGCTTTGAGAACTTTCGAAGTTTCTTTCTTCGCTGAGTCTCTTGGATTCAAATTCTTATTCGTTCCATCCGTCGCTGAATGATGTGCTAGCGTTTGTGGGTGTACTGTCTGCTGCTTTTGTTTTTGTGTTCGTCATGCCTTCGTATATTTGCTTTTATGATAAATACTCATCGTCATAAATAGATGTACGTGTGCTAAATTCTTGATTTGGTTGTCCCTAACACTTCGACACTATTCTTGACTACACAACCAAACTGAACTTTATGGAGCATTACATATATATTTAAGTTATTATATTAATCATATTGCTTTAAAATCGTTGTTAGTAGTTAAGGTTTTGATATAGAATTCGGCCAATCGATAATTATGAACAAGTTTTTTTTTAAATCTGCTGATTTTTGTATTGAGCTTCATTTTAAAGCTTTAATGAAAATCTTCATTCATATTTTTTTATGTAAAAAAAAAGTTTTACACTTACTCCATGTTGCTGCAAATGTTTTTTAGGCCCGATTCCGGAAAGCATCAGGATTTGAGGAGAATTGACAGTTCCGCCACTTACAATGACTTCTTTCCGACTTTTTACTTGATAAACTTTTCCATTTATCTCAAATTCTACTCCATAAGCTTCTTTTTTACTGTTTACTAGAACCTAGAAAAGAAAAATCAGTATTGATAAAGGGAGAGCCTAAGTTTTTAGTGGACTCATATAAATGCAAGAGAATATCGAACCCCTTTAATTGGGATTTCCGGATAATCCGGATCGGTATGCACGATTTTTTTTTAAAAAAAATTTGAGAAGTAATCTGCAAAATTTCTATAATAACATTTGTTTGTTTCATCTACGAATTTTGATGACATGCTTTATCTTCTAACAGCTGTGTATGAATGAAAGAAAGATTGGGGGGAGAGGATAAAAATATTTCGGGCAAGATGTCAACAAAACTTTAGCTACACATCTTATCACCAATGACGAATGACGTATCATTCTACATTGTCTAAATCCAATAAAATATCTTTAAGTGCACTTCTTTAGTTTATAGAGTAGACGCCTTTATCTTTTGTAAGTATGATTCATGTTTGATTTGTTCAATACAGAGAAAAAAAATTGTAAGAATGTGTTATTTTGTTTCATTTTTTCACACTTTCCAGTTAACCTGGATTTTATATATCCTGTGCTGACTATGGTCCCAATTAAGATGAGTTCATAAAATTCTCTGTACTGTAGAGAATATATATTATATTAGAAAGGGAGAGGAATCAGTCAATATTCTAAAAAATAAAAATAAAAACTCCTTTTTCTGCTTATATATAGAATGCCAAGCTATAGATATTAAAAGTTAATTTAAACAAATTTTTTTTTAAAATTAAATTTTAGCTTTTATAAAAGAATTTAACCAAATATTGAATCATTTTACTACTAGATGGAGTCACGAGATTACATTCCTGTAATGTTATTTCGTCTACGAACTATCGTAACTTTTTATTCAATGCAATAGTAAGAAATTAATTGTAATTTTATTCATGTATGTCATTCAAATTCTTAAGCCCTATAGAGCATCTCAAATTTTTAATTCGCTCGTTAACTTAAGAATGGCTCGTCCACTTAAAGAATGGAAGTTAAACAAGAAAAAGTTAAAAAAAAAAAAAAAAAAAAAAAAATGAGTGGAAATATTATTTACCAATTAAATGAAGATGAAAAAAATTTAAATGGTTTTGATACCGCATATCTTGTTTCAGTACCGTGAGCACTACGGTATCTAAAAACTACTGTTAGAGCAAATTTAATTTTTGGATATGAACTCGATACGTAAATAATAAATGAAAATAAACCACTTGTTTACCTTATTAACGAATGCGTTGTTGATGATATCCAAATTTTTTCTATCCTGAGCAGGTATAAGGAAAGCTTTGGCTGTGCTTTCTCTTCTACCATCTTGTATAGTTCCTTGGAGCCTTGAAAAACCTGGAAAGACATTAAACCCATCGAGTCATGAAAATTTAAGAAACTTCTTCGTATTAAAATTTAAACATTGTTTACAAGCTTTTCTCAATTATTCACAGTTGAATGGTGTCTGATATTTTCTAAAAATCTCATGAGTGTTAAGGTTGTGTTATTGCATTGATTTTACTTGATAAATATTCCATTAATTATCGAAATTTTCTGCTGTTTGAAAATCAACACGAGTAAAGGCACAAATGATTTTTTTTTCCTTCGGGATTCATATCGCTAACTAGAAAGCGAGAATTAGAGCTGTTCGACCAGTTATACGTTAGAAAGCACTGGGAAGAGTTTGAGTTGTGAGACTACTAACAGAGAGAGAAAGGTTTTCGCGAACATTCTATGTTATGTCCGAGTGGGAATTGTTCTATGCCCGAGTGGGCAATTATTCTATGCCCAAATTGGAAATCCTTTAAGAACCCAGTCAACCATTCTTCTAAGCTCAAGTTGACAATTCATTTTGGCCCAAGTCGGCAATTCTATGCCCAACTCGTCAATCCTTCATGGCTCCAGTTGGCAAAAATTCTATGTCCGAATCGGGAATAAATCAATGTCTGAGTCAGGAATCCTTCTATGTTACAATCGGCATTTATTCTGCACCCGTGTCGGAAATCAATTCAGGCCCGAGTCAGCTATTATTCTCTGCCCGAGAAGGTTATTATTCTATGCCCAAGTCGGAAATTATTCTATGCATGTGTCGACAGCTCAAAGTTCGAGTCGACAATCCTTCTACGTCTGTGTTGTCTATTATTCTATGCTTGAATTGGCTCAAATAATCTTGAACTCTTGCTTTTTTCATCAAGTAATGTTTGCGATATTCAATAAAATCTGAGTATACAATCCACTGTGTTTGTTTCTTTGTATCACTGAATAAGTTTCTGCGATGATATATTTTTTTTTTGTTTATCAACATAAGTACTCTATTTATAACCTATTATTGACTATATTTTCTTATTAATGCTCGAAATTAAATTAAAACTGTACTTAGAACCTAATTAAAATTGATTAGGATTCGATTAAAAAAGAAATAGCTGCAAAGAAGAAAATGTTCGTAATTTAATCTTATTGAGTATAAACGAGCCTCTGAAACAAATTAAATGAGTTCATCAGAAAATTTCAACGATTTAAAAGGTACACACGACACTATATATTTAGTACAATTATATGAATGATAAATTACTGAGAATAACAGATACCTTAAAATGCTTCGAATTTCACTTTTTTTTTGGTGTGAAAAATTAGATGGTGCTTCTCGCTAATTCCACAGATATATCATTTAAGAGAATTTGATAAGTAGAGCATCAGAAAAGTAGATCTCAAAATTGTAAAAAACGGCCACGGAATGGAGAGCAATACCTATATTTGTCTTTTTTCAAAATATGCTTTTCTAGGATTCTGGTACAATCCTAAACCATCTCAATTTTCCTCAACACCTACTTTATCGAAAGTACTGACATTTTTCTAAAGAAAATATTTTCTCTGAATTATTGATATTTATTCAGAAATTTGAATAGAAGCAAAAATTTACACATTTATATTTTATAAAGAAGGATTCGTACTCTCATTAGGTGTGTAAATAGTTAATGTATAATATTATCAACGATTTAATAAACTACTCGAGATGGATATATATAGTAAAGTTATCTATAAACTATTAGAATCTCTTTTGTTCTTTTGAATTGAAAGAAGGATAAGCTTGAATTGTGTTGATAAAATTGTAGAAAGGTTGGTATTGTTCTGTATAAAGCAAAATTTCCAATTATTCCAACAAGATTCTTATACTTTTAAGAAATGAAGGAAAGTTTAATGTTTATTTACAGAACTGTAGAACAGTCGATTACAAATATGAATATTGAATAGTCATGTTAGAGTATTTCTAACAAAGAAAAAAAAATTTAAATCATTCCAGCAAGATTATCATTGTTGAGAAAATTTGGGGAGGTTTGTTTTAATTTGAGCAGTATTTGATCAATGGGCTACACGAAGGCGGATCGAAAGGTTCCCATGTTAGGAATAAGAAATGGGGTAATCCACTGAAGAATAATCCAGTGTCTGCTTTTCCTTTTTCTTAGATGTTAAAGAGAATAACACTTTTCGTATCCCCAAAAAATAGTCACTATAATGCTTTCGATCGATGAGACCATCTTCGCCTTTTTTAAAGCCGATTCACCAAAGGAACCCATTGGTATAATTGTTTCTTTTTTCTGGTGTTAATGATGAATCCAGGTTTCACTGATGGAGATAAATCGACTTGACAAGAATTTAGTTGCGGTTTGACACCCATGTGCTGCCAAATCTAATCTAACCCATGAATCAATACCAAATTTGTTTTGATGCCGTTTAGCTGATGGCAGCAGACAATGGTAACAGAAACGTGCCTTATCGATACTACCTGTCATCCAAAACAGGTTGGTCATTGTAAAATGAAAACTGAGAATGATAGATTCGTACAAAAAAAAAGACATTTTTTTTGTATTGGACAATTAACATAGAGAATATAATATAAAAGAATTTTCAAGCAACTAACCTGTTTGACTTTCTCCATTAATGTCCCGATATTTATAGCCCATCTCCGCTGCTGCTTCGGCGAAGGCTGACATCAAAGAACTGTTGTACTGAGCACTGCTTACTGTCAAAAGACCTCCTGTGTTATGGTACCCTGCAATAATACATGAAGCATAATCATTGCAGTGTCGTAGGAAGAAATGAAAATTATTCACCGTATTAAAATATAATTATTCTAAAAGGATCTACGTGTGGCAGTGGCTCTCTAACTTTTCAGACTTCCGGAGTCCTTTTTGATTAAGCTTTCCCATGGCGCCCTACCCTAAGTCAAATCGTAACTAATTATGAGTAAGAGGTAAAAAAAATACATTAACAAAACATGTACTCTACTTGACAAAAAATTGTAATGTACGTATACTGCTGTTTGTAGAAAATGCAACACCATGAAAGAATCATCAGAATCAAATGAAATTTAATGCAGAAACGACTTGTACTGATACAAATAAATGATGAAATTTTCAAAACAAAAGAAACAAATTAAGCGTTCGAAATCAGTATTTGGTGCAGCCACCATGCGCTGCAATAAGTGCTGCTATACGACGTGGCATGGAGTCAAACAGATGTTGAATATCTGCTTGAGGAAGAGAATTCCATATCGCTTGTATGCGCAACCAAAGTTCGTCTTTGGAAACTGCAGGACGCGGATCACGAGCGAGACGCCCACCAACCATATCCCACACGTGCTCAATAGGCGACATATCCGGTGAATAAGCAGGCCAAGGAAGAAGTTGCATGCGTTGTGCTGAACAGAAGTCTCGAACAGTCCGCGCAACATGTGGGCGTGCATTATCCTGCTGAAAGATAGCTCCAGGGATGCCTTGAAGGAAAGGAACGACTTCGGGCTGTAGCACTTCACGGACGTACCTGTTGCTATTGAGATTACCCTCAATTCGTATCAAATTGGATCGTCCATGATACGAAATCGCACCCCAGACCATAACTCCGGGTGTTCGACCACTATGTCGTTCAATAATACACTCAGGAAGGCAGCGTTGACCGGCATAACGTCTAACACGAACACGGCCATCATGGGTCCACAAATTGAAGCGTGATTCATCTGAAAAGACAACTTGGTGCCAATCAGCTCGCCTGTCTCTGTGCTCAAGAGCCCACTGCCGACGCAGCCGTCGATGATTCGCCGTGAGGGGAATCCTGTATAAAGGCACCCTTGCACGCAATCCACGGCGCAGCAGACGACGACGAATTGACGAAGCCGACAATTGTACACCTGTAGCAGTAGACCAACGTGCTGCCAGCTGCCTGGAGGAAGCTGTGCGATCATTCACCGCCATGCGGAGCAGGTGTCGATCATCGCGCTCTGACGTCACCTTCTGTCGTCCAGTGCCTGTTTTTCGAGTTGTTCGGTGCTCGTCGGTCCACTGCTTCCAAACTCGCATCACTGTGGAACTGTTCCGCTGCATACGAGCTGCTATTGCGCGATAGGAAAATCCTCCTTCTCGAAGGCCGATTATCCTCCCTCGTTCAAACTCCGTAAGTTGCTTGAATTTCTTATTCTTCCGTCGTGGAGGCATACTCAGGTCTCACTAAACGTTTGCCACTAACAAATAATCATAGACTTTTTTCAACGTCCCGCTACAGCACTTTATTTATACGCTTTCAGCATCAATTCAGAGGGCGCTGCGCGCGCCGCGCACGCGCGATGGCTCTGAAACTTTATTAATTTGCATAATATCCTATAATTGACATTTGCTGCGAATTTCATTTGATTCTGATGATTCCTTCATGGTGTTGCATTTTCTACAAACAGCAGTTTATAAGGAACCTCTCAAGTAACTGATTATTGAACAAAATTATTTCTGAAAAATAATTAGGAAAACCTTAGCGATATTCACCGGTGTCCCTACGAGAACACCTCGGAGAACACTTTTATTACTATTGACGAAAGGGAATTAAATTTAACTGGATATATAACTAGTCCTTATGGAATAAATTAACAAGTACAAAAAAAAATGTATTTTTCTTAAGAATTAAATAAACAATGTAGTGTCAAATATTGTTGTTATTAAGCTGTGGGGATTGATTACATGTTTAAATGTTAAAATAACTACATAAAGACAAAGATGACAGAAAATAGTTGTACGAGTATTTAAGAGTCATAGATAATTGTCTATAAGAAATAATATAATGATCGGATAGGGTGGTACAAGGTTTCTGTAATCTCTAAGAATAAAAAAGTTAAGTAATGTAATTTACAGAAAATTATTAACTAAATAAGTATAACAAAGTTAAACTACTATTATTATATAATTACAAGATTGTCATTGTGTCATTGTATAATCATAGTGATATAATACTGAAAAAAAGTAGCAGTGATTTTAGCTATTTTGAGATGACAAGCCAATCGGGAAATGGTTTCAAAAGAATAGTTGAGATATGTACGTATATAAAGTAAAAATTTTATACAAGTAACTCTACCCTTTGCATTTTGCAAATAATACAGATATATCTAATAGAATGGATGAGAAAAATCAAGTAAAGAAGATTTTTGTTGCGAAGCCCTTTATTGGTCGAAAAAGAAAAAGACCAAACTACGGTGGCTTGATTTTGTTGAATCGAATTTTAAGTAAATATATAGGAGAGGAATTGGCAGAGACGGAATTGGCAATGGAAGGGTATCTTGAAGGAATCTTCAAAAGAAGACCCACCCTGGGATGTTGACTCAAAATGATGATGATGGTGATAACGGAATTAGCTTACAGATTGTTATTGATTTATCTAATTTTCATTTTTGTGGTCCTGTTTTGTTTGTGGTATTGGTACTTATTGGTGGTAAAGCTGTTTAATATGATTTTTTTAATGTTATGACCATCCTGAAATTTCACTGGTGATTTTGGTATATTTCATTTTTTTTAAATTTCATTTTGTTCACTAAATATTGGATTACTTTTCACTTACTTCTGACATATAATGTGGTAATCTTCATTTATTTTGAGGAAAAATCAGTAGACCGAATACCTTACAAATGTAAAAGGAATGTGTGTACCACAAAATAAGTTTAGCCCTGATACTCAGTCCTAAGCTTGAATTTGCTTAGGGTTGAATACTGGTGTTACTTGGATGTTTCATAACTTGAACTAACAAACTTTTACAAAATTTGATCGATTTGCTTCGTAAAAATGATAATAGTCAGATATAGATTTAAATTAATAGGAAACGTATAATTGTATAAATAAATAATTATAAAGGAATTGTAATTTCACAGAATACAAATTTCCTTGGTTTTTTTTTTTTTTTTTGAAACAAAATGTATTATTTCGGATTCAATGTTTTTAAACAAAGTTATCAAGGTGGAATCATTACATAGCCATGTATTAAAAATTACTATTAATGGGGGAAGGAGTATTTATATTCTTGTAATAACCAGAGTATTTTAACGATAGAGTGAGAGAGAGAACAAAAATGTTCACTTTGTAACATGGACTAATCGCGAAATTTTTTTTAACTGACATCTGTCTTTTTTTTTTGTCTGACTTTACTTTAAGTTTCCAGCTATTTTTTAATCAAATGAAATATGGTTATGCAATTTACGTGGACTTTAGAAGTGGAATGAATAGATTAATCAAGTCGTGTAAAAACGACAAATAATTGAATAAATGGAAATTAGGTTACTTCAAGTTCAGTATGAAGTGTGCAGGAATTTGTGATTTGCTGAGACAAGGACCCAACGCTCTCTAGTTAATTGATTATTTGGAGGAGTTACTTGCATCGTATTCAGGTAAGCGTATTCTTTGCTTTATTGTAGAAGTTGTTAGTACTTATAGTAAGGGATATCAAAATCGTTGAAAACATTTCCCTTTTTGAGAATTATTGCACTCTTTTTTCAAGCAAAATTGACAATTGTATCTACTTTGTTTATGCTTAAGTTGAAATTTAAATTTTGGAATCGAGTAACATTTAAGATGACAGGCGAAACGGATAATAGGATTGCGTCATAACCTTACCATTATTAGCAATCTCTGGATCTGTGTTGTTTTCCGATTTCAGGAAGTAAGGTAAAACTTCCTTCCAGGACCATCCTGTAGAACCTTCAGCTGCCCATGTGTCATAATCTCTTTTGTTACCACGCACATACATGAAAAAATTCAACAGACTAGTTCCACCCAAGCCTTTGCCTCTGGGCCATGGTAATTGCTGGAAGAATACATGAACAACGAGACTTTAATAAAATATATGAACACGGAAATATATAAAAACATTATAAAAGAAAAAATGTAAAAGAATATATGATATGAAAAGGTCAACAACGCTCTCCTCTTCCATGGGATGAAAGCCAGAAAATATATATGAATAGAGAAATATATACATGAATTACAACATATATTACAAGAATATGTAAAAATATACAAAAGAGGAATGCGTGGAAATATATGAAAGTATACGTAAAAGAAGAATATGGAGAAATTTATAAATAAGAATAATATATGAAAAAAAATAATAATTTGGAAAAATGGAGGAAAATGTATAATTTGCAAGAGAAGAATGTTTGAAAATATATGATTTGGAAGCGAAAATATATGAAAATGTATGATAAGAATATATACATTCTATATTCTACGAATATGAAAAATAATTGAATATAAAAATATAAATGAAAAAATGTTTGATAAGAATCAATGAATAATGTATGAATAGGAAAAAGGAATGAAATTAAATGAATAGGTAGAACATATGGAAATGTTTAAAATTAGAAGAAAATGTATGAAACTAATTGAATAATGAAGAAAATAAAAATGAAAAAAATGTATGATAAAAAGAATCAATAAACAATATTTGAATAGGAAAAATATAAGAAAATATATTAATAGGGGGAATATACGAATAAAATTATATATGTGTGTGTGTGTGAACAAGACTGTTAAAAGAGCACAATTTAAACTTTTAAGATATCATTAATTTTTAGATTGACAAATCTGTTCCAGTTTAATTATCAATAAAATTATTTTTAAATAAAAAATTAAGATCATCACAGTTTATAATGTGGTATTAAACAATTTTCAATAATTGAAATTCTTTAATCTTCCGCATAGGTACAAAATAAATAAATAGACAACGATATTTACATTGTTCTTGAATCCTTGAGCACCTCTTTTTTGCGGTACCGTCACATATTCCCAGTCCATTTCCGTGTGTTGTAACAGGAAAGCTGCAGCCGGTATTTCTGTGACAGGGTCCGTTTTCCCACCGGCCTCAAGTAACAGGACTTGAACACAAGGGTCTTCGGATAAACGAGATGCAACAACCGAACCGGCAGAACCAGCACCAACTAGCGGAAAGAAAAAAATACGAAATTTTAATTTTTAATGAAATTTAATCAAACAGTTCCTTTAATTTTTTAAAAATCATGAAAACTTTGATTATCAAGATACACTATTACGCTACTATTTCTTAAACAAGTTTCTTAAAACAGGAAACTAACTTATGAAGAAACTCACAGTGGCGTAGCGCAATTGGAAGGTATTGGGGTTGCGACTTCCTCCTCCTCCATAAGAATTGATACATGCTGAAAATTTAAAACTGAAACTTTTTAAACTAATTTTTTTACAGAAATTTTTTTTATTTGAAATCTTGTACTCTCATTAACACTCTTTTCCTCTTGAAAATAAATAATGAAATTTGAAATAGAGTTGAAGTGGAAGAACCCTTGCCCTTCTCTATGCAAAATATCTGGTAACGCCTTTGGTCACGCATATTTAAAATATTGGTTATGTATGTAGGATTTTCCAGATAATTATCAAAGAATTAATTTTATTTTCCAATGTCCTGTAAAACCAGTTCATCAGATATTCGATAGATGGCACCAAGAATCAGCGTCATGTGATAGCTCATGCAGCGCCACCTATTCCAGAACAAAACTGAGCGACCCTTCGTTCTCGCCCTCTTTCTCCACTTTCCGCTTCTCTTCTCCTTTGCATTACCCGCTTCGGAAGTACGCTCCGAACGCCCGAGCGTGTTCCCATACCCATCGCCGATGTGAAATAAAGTTAATTAGACAGCTATCTATCCGTCTCGGATGAACTGTTTACTCCTAAAAGAGATACCCTGTATATAGTTGAATGTGTAATTATAATCATCTCTCCAAATATTAAACGAAGTAAAACAAGTTGAGCTTTATCATTGAATTCCTACAAAACCATCATTGAATCCGGTAATGGAATTACCCCCCTAGACAACCAGCCCTTTGCGTAAGAGCAAACTATCGTAGATTCGGGATGTACAATCACATCTCCCTACCGTCTATATGTATACTTTTTTGCTAACATTTCTTAAAACTGTTTTATTTTAATTACATATTTTGCATCCTCCCTCTTACTTTATAATTGTTGTTGTTATTTACGCCATTTTTATGACATTAGTATTAGCTAACAACATAGTTTCCATTTTTATGTGGATTCTCCTTTTGCAATGTTATTTTATTTCTTGGTATATAAAATTATTTTAACAACTTAAGAAAATAACTGGTATATTGGTACAGAAAATATTAAGTATTAGAAATGTTTATATATCGTTTCGTAATGTTTTAATGCTAACTTCAAAAGAATGTGCGATAATTTAACATGTGATTATAATTTCCTATTAAATAAAATCGTCTGTGGGAATCATGAAATTAATAAATGTTCTCTCTACAGAAAAGAGAAGATATTTTTCAACTACAAAGTATTTTGAAATTTTTTTGAACTAATTTAGAAAAGTTATTCTTTCAGTGTCTTAGAAAGAACAAGAGAAAATTTTCAATTACTCTATTGGAAATGGGGAAGAGGGATTGTAATTATTTAAGATTCGATTTCAAGCGGTATGGTCGTTTATAATTAAATAAAATTGTTTTGACAGTCATGAATTAATTAATTGTCTCAAGACTGAAAAGAAAAGAACTGTCTTCTATTACAAAACCATTTTAGAATTTTTGGAAAGTATTTTGCAAATTTTATCTCCTCTGCATTTTAAAAAGAACGAGATAGATTTTCCAATTTATTTGATAGGGGGGAGTGATTATTTAAGACTTGATTACACGCGATAATTGTTTTCGATAAAATAAAATTACCTCTTCGACTGTCAAGAAACCTAGCAATATTCTCTTGATTGAAAAGAGAAGAAGTGTCTTCTGCTACAAAGTATTTTGGAATTTTTTGGAAGTATTTTGCAAATTTTATTCTTTCTGAGTTTTAGAAAGTATCAGAGAAATTTTCCAATATATTCAGCGAGGGGTTGCTTAAGATGCAATTATTGCTCCCTATTAAATAAAATTATGAATGACATTCATAAAATTCGTTCATATTTTCTCGATTAAAATGAGAATTTTCTTCTACTGCAAAGTAGTTTGAAATTTTTTGAAAGTATTTTGGAATTTTTTTTCACTCTTTTTAAAAAAAGAAACGGGGGTTTCGATAGCCTAGTGGTCATAGTGGCGAACTCGAGTCATAGGTTCAAGTCTTGATGCCACTAAAGACCGTCGAATAATGGGGCATATACACAATAAATCTCCCGAGGCTCCGACTCATCTCAAATGTCGTGGTGTGAAAGTTTAGAGAGGGAGATGTCGTCATCATTTGACAGGTGCAAAATTACGGAGCACGTCGCTTTTCTCCTTCGTGATACTTATAAGGGTGACATAAAGAAATAATTTATTATTATTTACATTAGAAAAATAAGAGAAATTTTTAATCTGTTCAACAAGGGGAAAATAATTGCCTCATACCTTTTCATTAGAAAATAACTGCGATCTAATGAATAAGTGTTCGTGAGTACCATACGAAAGTATTTCATTGACCACGAATTTGTAAAGTGCGCATTATTTCAATTCCGTACAACGAATGTTTAATTAATTCGTTTCTAATGTTCAAAATGCATTTAAACAACTTAATTGAGCAAGAAAGCTGCATTGCGAAGCTATTCAATAGCTCAATCTGCTTACGAATAGATATTATTCAACACATTTAAAGACAACGACCCCTTTAATCTATTACTAATATTTGCTCAGATCTTAACACTGATAATGCCCTTTGGTTATTCTGTTAAATTAGTGTTAAATGTAGACATAAACGCCTTGTTTGACAAGGAGATGTTTACACTGATAAGGTTATTAGACCCTATTCCCCCTTCTGAAAACACGCGAAGCTGAGGACCGTGCACAAAGTGAAATTCGTGCTTCGAATAATCATTCGTTAACTGGCCTCAGGACACTGTATTAACTGCTTAATCTTTTTCTGTCACTAAAAATTTGCTAAATGAAGAAAAAAGGTTTTAATAACTACTCCAAAAATTGAATTTAAAATTAATCTGAAAATAAAAATAATGTTTAAATTATTGACACTAAGTGTAAAAGTTATAACTATCCCTCAAAAAACCATACCGTAACCTTGACTTTTCCTCTCATTCTCTCCAGTAGCAGTGAAAGTTCTTAGATACGTAAACAAACAAAGAAAAAAATGTTCGCGTCGCATGATACTAAAATAAACAGAAGTGGACATACTATGGTCGACCAGATTGAAACAGGAATCATAAATGTTAATAAAGTTTTTACAGTTCCTTCGATCCCTACAATTATGTTACCCATCAAAGAGAAATTTAACTTATAAATCAAAATTTAAAAAAAAAGGGAATCCGACATTAACAACCCATATCTGGCAAACACACACAAAATCCTAGAATTTTTTTTATCAGGAAAATATTTAGAGTTTATATATTTAAACAATGTACGATTCTAAAATAATTATTATATCAACAAGTATGGAATCTGAAAGATTTTTTTCTACAGGGGTATTATTTTGTACAATAATTAAATCATAATTAGGAGACCAAAGTGGGGATAATTTATGTTTCTTATCAGCTTATTTTTTCAAACACGTTGAAAAAAAGTTCACGTATTTAATTATATGTTTGCAATCAAAGGGGTTATTGTTTTAGCCTACGATGAAACGGTCACTTGACCACTTTTCAAATTTTCTTCAAAAGTTTTTATCGTATACATTAACATAGATGCCTGCTTTCTCTGGTGATGAGCATAATTTTTGAAAAAAATGTTGTTATATTAAATTTCTCTTCGAGTTTCTTATTGGATTGGAATAAAGTGTATACAAAAATTAATTCATTTTTCGGCATCAATAGTTACTTTTAGTTTAAAATATATTCAATTTAACAATTTATAGTTTGCTTTAATCTTGATGTCTGAAAAGAATATTATTGTTTACTTCATGCTTTATTTTTCTTTAATTCTAATATTTAATTGAATAATTCAATATTTATTTTAATGAAATTTATAGCACCTTTTAGGCGACAAAATCTCTCCTTCGTAATGTATTAAATAGAAAAATTTCTGTTGAATATTATTTTATAATTATTTTCATTATATTGAATTATTTATGTATAAGTATTAGTTATAATTTGTGTTATAAGAAGTTTTTGAATTTTGTTTATATTATTTATGTTCAGAATACAGCTTATTTTCATACACTTTTGTTACTGGAGAGAAAAATCATGAATTTATTAATATGAATTTTTATTTTATACTCAAGATTCTGAGAATTCCTGGTCATTTACAGGCATATCAGTTGTATCTAAAAGTTTACTGAAATACCCATTATAGAAAATGTCGGTAAGTTTGTAATCTCACAAGTTTGAACTCAACACATTTATTATTATTATTTTACATTATCTTACAGTTTAATAATAAAATTATGGTTTTTTTTTTTTTTTTTAAAAAAAAGGCAAATTAAGTTTCAAAGTGGCAAATCAATAACAAATTAAATTTCAAAAAGAAATTTTTATGATTCAAACCAATCCATTCTCAAAAATGTGAGGTATCTTATAACCATTTGCTTCTAAAAATAATTCCTTTTTTGTGATACAGTTTTAAGAAATGAAACAAAAATTCGTTATTAGTAATTTATTCTTTTGATAATGAACACCTTTCATTTCGACTTGAAGACATTTGCTTACTTTTTTTTTTTATTTAATGTTAGAAACAAAATTCGTTATACTTATATTTGACAAATTTGAGCAATAAATTATTGAGAGAGATTGAAAGCCTGTTCAATTTCATATAAATTAGAGAATGATTAACGTTTCCGAATCTTTGATTATAAATTTTGAGCTTGACCAGATATTTTCTGACGTAGCTATATATTAATGACTATTATCTTCTCTTAAAGTAAATGCTTAAATGAGAATCAAGTAGAATGAAAGAAAATTTTAAAAAAAATTATCATCTTTTTGAGTCACGAAATAATTGTACTACAATTCAAATTAACATAAAATACGATTTTTGCTTTACAAAAAAAAAAAAAAAAGATTGAATATTGACGCTTATTATTAATCAAGAATTAGATAAAATAAGTTATAAATAATTTAAGGTGAAACTCTGTCTCTCTATCTTCTTAGTTACCTATCTATAAAAAATACTATGGCTTATCATTAAAAGGCAAGTTTTAACTCTAAGCAGATTGTATTTTCCTTTTATAAATAGGAAATTAATATCCAACAAACAAAACATGAATATTTGCTCTCAAATTGACGGTGAAAAACAAGTGCATTTTTATAATATTTTTCTCTTTAAATTCAAACTAAAAAAACATCACATTTTCCTAAAGTATAACGAGCTATAAAACAGCAAAATTGAACAAAAAAAAAAAAAAAAAATTTTTTTTCTCTGCAAATACAGATACATTTTTTGCTGATTTTCTTTTTGCTACCCCCAAAAATTGTTGAATATAAGACTGAAATAATTCCGAATAATAAGAAAAACCCACCAATATACACAAGTAAAACCACTGAAAAAAAGAATACTTTCAACTCAAATATTTTAAGAATGTGAAATTTGCCACTATATATATAATGACAGAAATAAATAAAAACAGAAGATTAAATTCAAACAAAAAAAAAATTTGAATTCACCATAAAAATAATATTTTTTTTAAAGAAATACGAAGATAAAATATAAGTTAATATACGTGGAAGGAAAATCAACAACGTTGTGCTTCAAATTCAGATCGGTCGTCAAAAACGCAGTGGTTTTGTTTTCATTTAGTTACTAATTATTTTACAACCCACACAAAATTATTGAATATAAAACGAAATTTTTGCGAGAAATATAAAACCTATAACTGAAAGTAAAACAATTGAAGAAATGACCATATTCAACATCAAATTCTCTTACAATGCAAAATAGACAACCAAATCTCTCAACAACAATACTAATTATAAATTAAAATGGAAAAGACTGACTTACCAACAATATAATCATATTCATTATCGAAAGTGCTTGACAGTTTAGGACAAAAGTTACTGTAGGTACCGAAGTAATACAACAGCCGAAAAAGGATATTCTTCGATGGCTGAATCATGGTGAAACCTACACTGGAACCAGAAGATGATGTTGCGGAGCGAAGAGAGACCGAACAGCTGAAGGTCAGTTGAAGTCAGAGTTCTATTGGAGAGCCTGGAACTAACTTTTCTGGATCGGGAATCGGGTATTTATACCAATCTTGGTACATAGGGTAGGAGGGAAGGGCCTTATCTACTCATGTTATTTCTATTGTACGATGGGATAACGGAAGGTGAATGGCTAGCGAATGAACCAATGGTATATTAGAATGAATTTAGCTGATAAAAATTATTGAGGGGTGGTCAAACTATTTTTCCTCCCCCCCTTCTATTTTTATGGCATGTCATTTATCGTATCATGTCTTTATCAATAAATAATCGGAATATAGTCACAGCAATTATTAGAAATTATTTTTAAAACATTTATTTTAAAATGAATCAAAATGAGAAATTTTTTGAAAATTTAAAGAATTCTTGATCAGGCATCTTGAAGTAACTTTTGATCACAATTTGAAGCAATGTAGATTAAATTATAGAACGTAGAAAAGTCATTAAAGGTAGTTGATAGTTTTATCATATTTTCCATGAAACATTCCTTATTCATAGTTTTTCCATGAAACACTCCTTATTTTCTTAAGTTTTCAAGACAACTGAATAATTTCGCAATGAAGGGATCATTACAGTTTCTAATATGTATTATTTTGTAAATTGAAATTAATTGCCCTCTATTTAATTGCTCAAAGAGCAGAGAAATAATAGAAAATAGTATTGCATCTCTTTCTCCCTAAGTAGAATTTTACGTTCTTTCTTTCTCTCTCTCTCTCTTCTTAATTTTTGTATGCATTTAAAATCAGCGATAATTTCTTCTAATTCATAGATGAAAATCTTAATATATACTTACAAGTAATTGAATTAAAAAGCTATGGAACTTCTCCAATAGTTTTCTGTATCGATTTGCTGAGGAAAAATACTTGAAAAGGAACCAGAAACAATATCTTAAGGCCATCCTCAAAATCAACCCCCCTTTCCATGATCTTTCATAGTTCATCATTCATAAACAGCTAATAATAATTCATTTTTCACACTTGTATTTTTCATTTAAATTTCTTCAAATTTTCTTATTTGTAATTATTTAAGATATCACAGTTCTAAAACACCTTTTTAGAACGTTAAGCAACACAAAAGGGAGGAGCGAAACGTGTGAAAAAGAAATCAACACAATTATAAAATTATTCCTGTTGATTCAAAACTTTTGTTTATTACTATTAGGAATTTTTGCCAAAGAATCAGAATTTTAGATCTCTTAATTTTGAAAAAGCAACTAAGAAAAAGATAATAACTACTTGTTTCCTGGTTATAATTTTAATTAAATGTCAATGGATGTTAAAAGTGCATCACATAATATTAAAAGGGCATTCTTTGGGAATGTTATAAGGATTTTATATATCGAAAATTATATAAGTCTTTTCCTTTTTTTTTTCACAATAAATCAGGACTATTCTTAAAAAGTCTATCCCTCCCTTTTTTTTCTCCTCTTTTCTTCCAGTTCCCTTCCAATCCAGATGAAAGCGGTTCCAACTGGTCGAGATGGCTCCCAAGAGACTCTCTGTTTCTCTCCATCCTCGCCAAAGAAGAGGGAAAAGAAACAAGATTTAAAAATATAGTTTTAGGTATCGGTTGACTACTTAGTTTTTTTTGCATGAACATGAAAATAAAAAATTCAAAAAATTTTTTTAAAAAAAAAAAAAAAAAAAGAGTCTCACCAAAATAAAGATATCACACATTTTTGATAATTGTATTATTTACTAATAATTACATTCGATGGCATGTCAATTATTAAGAATTATTATCCTCTATAACAAATGTAGGATAGTTCTAGAATGTCAATTGTCATGTTAGGCCTAAATGCCGCGCATGTTAAGTTCGTGGGGAAGAAAACGAATTTAGCGTCTAGGCGTATGCTCCACTACGACCATAATGTTTTTTTTAAATATATATATATATATATATATATATATATATATATATATATATATATATATATATATATATATATATAATTCTTTGACTTAATTTTATTAACTTACGCCAAAGATTTTTCCAGTATCAACACATAAGCAGATAACACAAATTTTATGTTGAGGTTTTCTTTATGCCATGTAATATGATTGGTTATTACCATCGTATTGAAAAGCAACAGGATGACTACTGGTGATGGACCTCGAAAATTTGAATTTCGGTCAAATGACGAAGATGACACTTGAGCTATCATCTCCATCTCCAAATTTCCACGTCACGCCAACGGAAGGACTTGGAATCTCGAACAGATTTTACGCTACACGGCGGGTGTTCAGTGGCATCAGGGTTCGAACCTACAACTCGACGAAAACAACTCCAGTAGTGAGTTCGCGACCTTGATCACTAGGCTACCGAGTTCACTTGTGCAATGCTAAGCAATTCATTTTAACAAGATGTTATATCTCCCTTATCAGTGGTCATTATTAATATTATGTAGATAAATACACAATTGCTCCGTTAAAGGAAGAAACAACAGATAAATATCAACTCAGTTTATTAATATTCTTTCAGTAATAATCTCCATCAAAGTCCACTTATCCTCAACGTGTCTGAATTATAGTTTGGAATAACAATCAAAGTTTACTTTTACGTACTCACTCAGGTTCGAATGAGAAATATTAGTAGGGTTGAGGATTCGAGCATTAAATTTAAGTCAGGTCACTCCTATATGGACAATACACAAAGAAATTTATTTAAAATTTGTCAACTACAATATTTATTTGATATATTGCGATCCACCATCTACAAATTATTAACTCTCATAAGCAATTCTGCTTCATTTACGTATATATTTTCTCAAATCTGTTCATAACTCTTATGAACTCTTATTTATCAAATATGTTCATCAAATCTGCATAAGTCACGTTTTCTTTTATCGGGGCGAGATTTTATTTTAAACAACTTTAAACAGGACAAGTCCCAAAGGTTAGTTAAACAAAAATCGTGAATAGCCCAAAGTAACAAAAAAATTAATCTTAATCATTATAATTATTATTTATGTTTAAATATATCACACTGAATATGTAATACAAGGAGGGCTCAAGAAGTAATTGTTTTTGTCCATAGATGACGTAGCTAAGTTGGATTGGTGTGCTGCCATCTATTAAGCATCACCAAAACGAATTTGTCACTGATTCATAGATTAGTTTTGATTGATGTCGCGTCGAGTTGTCAGCGTCGACGAGACCTAGTTTCATTATCATACACCGGAAGCTGAACAACAATCAGGATAATGATGAATCTGATCCAAAGAAAACGAATTAGACTCATTCTATACAAAAGTTATGGCGATGAATTTTGAAAATACAAAGACGAGTTTGATATTGCATGTCATTTTTAGAATCATAGGACAAATTATTATTACATCCTCGGCATGACCACTGAATAAACAATAATAAATCTGTTTTGCACAAATCAGCGCAATTATAAGCTCTACAGCAGGACGGTTATTTTTAAAAGCGAGTGATTTTCAATAATGTATTATGATATATGAAGAACGTAATTGTTAATTGAATACTCATTTTTTAGTAAGTTATTTTGGGTGTAGTTATACCCAATATCTATTATAAGGTTCAAAATCATAAAAAAAGTACATTTTTACTTCATTAAAAACATTTTTAAAGTCTCACATTAAGAAGTGTTTCAATCAATTTGTCATTCGAATTCTCCAACGCAAAGAGTATTTAATCTCAAAATCAGTCTTCCCCCCTCCTCTCTTTTTCTCTTTTGAATGAAAAAGTGAGTTTGAGATTAAATTGTCTCGGCGTGGGAGAATTTGAATCACAAATTTATTGAAACACTGCTTAATACTACTACATTAGTACTACAAAGTACTGAAAATACTGCACGAGTTCCGAAAACCCCAAAATAATTTCACATTAATATAATTAATTACAATTTTCTTAAATATGCTAAATTTCATAGACAGACCAAGAGAAAAAAAAAACTTGAATTTGTATTATACTCGTGAACCTAAGTATCAAAATTCTATACTTGAGAATAACATAACTTGCAATAAACGATACAAATATTAAATGAATTGCAAAAGTATGTGAAATGTCGCTCAAATGTGTTACATGTCGCTAAATGGATATATTAATTTAATAAAAGTAGATATTTAATATGTAGCAAAAATCAAATGCGGAATTTTTTTAACTATATGGAATTTGAAAATAAATCGAAAAAGAAAAATAAGTAAGAATTGTGTAAAAGATATGTAATTTAAAAAGAAACCAGATTTATTTAAACTGTAAGGTAACAGTAAAATAAATATACTTTATGACACTAAATGCTTAACTTCCTTGAAAATATACAAAAAATTCAAATGAAAATAAGAATGACGTTGAACTTTCTTGAAATGATAATAAAAAAAAGAACTATGATACAAAATGTGTAGTAAACACGCAAAAACATAGAGTGAAATTCAAGAATTTTTAACTATTCACGCATTGCGATATTTTTTGCCAATAGTCCTTGTATTGTTTTTAATAGAGACGTTATTATGCATATGTATTAAAATTTATTTTTCTCTGTCTTTCCTCTCATAGTTTGAGTACTTAAAAAAAACAAATAAAGTGTTTAATGAGATTTTTCATTTTTAAGAAATGTCAAAGAATTATGAACGTCATATTATAATTAATCACAGGCGACATTTCATGACATTGGAATAACCTGAACAATAATCATTAGTTTCCACGATAATTATCGCAGAATTCAGAATAGTATAGTCAGAATTCTCACGTAGGCACTGGACACTGGACACCTGTTTCAACAAAGGCTCAGCTTCCCCTTTCTTCCACCCCTTGTTCTGGATACAGATAAGGGTTGGACAAAGGCAAACATCCCTTATTGTTGTAAGCCCTATCTTATCGTTGGTTTTAGTCGTAGTTTGTTATAGGTTTTGTTGATAGATACAAAATGTAAACAGAATTAAGTGGAGAATGATTCGATAATGTATTTAAGTTCATTACATCTTACAAGATTTTTTTTTCAAAGTGTTTTGAAAAACAGTTTGAAACATTAGTTTCGCTTAATCAACAGAAGAAAGAGAGAAAAAAAAAAGTCAGACTCCTTTAACAACTGTTAATTGGGGTCTATAGTTACTGATCCGTGGATTACAGTATTAATATAAATTGAAGGAAAAATCAAACAGACATTGCGTTTTCCACTGTTCGATTCCTTTTATTGGTCTCATTTCTTTACCATTATCAATATAAGAAGCTAACTGACGGAGTTTAATCTCATCTTTTAACCATCCACATGGTGTAGACTCGGGTAGATTAGGTTTTCGGACAATTTTACTCTCTTGTTCCTTTTCAAATTTGTTCGATAACATTGAATTCTTCTTTGATCGTATAAGCTTTTTGTTTACGCTCTTCTGATAATATTTTTAATTATTACATAAATCACTTATACAAGAAGAGAATCTTTATAATTCTTAACATTTTGTGATCAATACAAATTGGGGGAACTTACAGCTGGTCTCTCACAAATCGGGAGACCTTGAAAATAATTTCTTACATAAAAATAGTCCCAACTGAAATATTTAACTTCCCGAAAACTGATTATTCATATATATATGAAATAGAAAGAAGAAAAACGGTATTAATGTCTGCCCTTAACAGAATATTTTGAAGTTATTCGAATGGAAGATTCATTTGAATTTCATAAAAAGAAAATTAAGAATTATGACACCATAATGTCTAGGACTGGTGTCAGAAGCGGTTGCTTTTCGTGGGAATCATTCTAAAACCGTATATAAAGCAGACTCATGTGATACTGAACCGTGTTTTAATGAAGTTCGATTGTACTTCAGATTTAAAGTTGAAGATATTTTGTATGCTACATCATAGCGAAAATGGTCCCGAAGCACACTTGATGAAACAGCATTTTTAAGTCGAATAACTTTGGTTGACTAAAATAAAAAGAGAGCGGAGACTTTTGAACAAGCAACCTTCATGGATGTATGAAGATACCTGCCTGCTAATATTTAAGTTAAATTAATGAATCTCAGCTTAAAATTTCGAAAAATTCAGATTTCTGGATGAATCGTAATCCTAATCTTTCGCTGATTAATGTAAGTCACATTATTTTTTTTTCCTTTTTTAACACACTAATTTATGGGGGAAAAATATTAATACTCATTGCATAAATTAACAATAACAGTTTTAACTATTATCAGTTATTTTTAATAACAAGGGAAAGTGGTTTATGAAAGAAATTTGAAAATTTAAACATGTTTTAACTTGAAAATAAAATGAAATTGTCTAAAAAAAATCATTCGAAATAAACAAAACAGTTAACTATTTATTCATATGAATAAATAGCTGAACAAAAACCAAAGATTAATTGATTATTTATCAATGTCGCACTTAAAAAGAATCACGAGAGCTATTGGCAACTTTCGTCAAGCGACAAGGGCGACACCTGAGTTATCACCCCCTCTCCAAACTTCCAGACCACCCCAACGCGAGGACTTAATATACAAACAGGGTTTTAACATACATCAACTTCCCAATACGACGGGTTTTTAGTGGCATCAGGGCTTGAGGCGACACCACCACGGAAACAGGGCAAGCCACAAGTTCGTGACCATGATCACTAGACTACCAAGGCCACCATTAGTTTCTGAGCCATTAATCTTGTAAAAATGCATTCTCAGAAGCAATATTTCAATATTCGAATGTTATGAGATATTAATATTTCAATATTCGAGGGTTATGAGATATTAATATTTCAATATTCGAGGGTTATGAGATATTAATATTTCAAAATTCTTTGCAAAATATCTTTGAACACAATTCAAAATATCAAGAATAAAAAATATCGACAAAATTATTCAACCATATTCATTTTATTCGTGTATTTATTGAAAATTCTGAATGCACAATTCATTCAGGTACCAAATACATACGGAAAAAAAAAAAAAAAAACCCTACAACATTGTATCGTGTTTAAGTCTTTGTTTATACCATTAATTCAAGAATCACGGTGTTTAATTGTACGCTTGCAAAATGCTTTCATTTTCTCATAATTTGAAAAAATGCAAGCAATCGTAACAAATGCTAATACCACTAACTTATGTCATCAACAATGTTTTCTTCAAATCTTACAATCCTCCTTTATTATGTTGAATAAAATATATTTGGGAAATGATCACTCTTAAAAAAATTTAGATTGGATGTGAAAGAGTTAATAAAATTTGCTTTTTCAGTAAATATTTAATTTATTAATTACTTATGAATTATTTTTGTGAAATAATTTTCTAAGTTCTCAAAATCGAATAGCCTATATTCAAGTGCAAATCCAGAGATATTATACAGATTTCCTTTCATTCATCAGTTTATTGAAATTTGCTATAAATGCATTTATTAATGTCATTGCAGAAAACTCAGCGGTTATAATTTACTTATGATTAATAGTTTCACAGAGAAAGCTAAAATTATTTAAGACAATAAGGATAAAGATTAGTGAAGCGACAGGAATTGATTCATTCATATATCTTAAAAGGCATAAGTGAAATAGAAATGTTGTAGTGACATAAAAATATGTAAAGGGAAAAAAGGGTATTCTTATATTACATGATTAATTATAATAGACGGCATGTTAAACAGAAAAAAAACTCAGAATATCTTGAATAACGTTTAAAAACTTCTAGTAATTGATTTTCAATCATTTGAATGTTCAGTATTTATATGTGTGATATATTAATCACCAAAAACTCCCAATTATCCTTTGTCTTTTATAAATATATTTATGTATTTTTAATTTATTTCAGTAACTATCTCGTCTTCCAATAGCGGTTCCAGCAATAAGTAATTGTCTCTGAAAAACAAATATTTATTCAACTTATATTTTGAAAACACCACAATCTCTTGATATTTGTCTTCTTTTCTTACATTTACCAAATTTATCTGAATTTAAATTTTGTATGATTAATAATAACATTATAAATGACCCCCAAAAATTATCTCAAGAATTCAGATCAGAATATACTCAAAAATTTCTTGGGGGAATTTCTAGGTTTTAGTCTACATCTGTTTGACCTGGAGCTGATTCCGAGCTATCCTATTGATAAACAAAGTATGAAGGTTAAAAGGGGGTTAGAAAGCACCTTAGTAGTTTCAATCGGGGCGGGAAAAGACTTGGACTACGTGCAGGTGTTCCTATTGGTTGAATTTTTCTCGTAGTCCGGATGAGTAGAAAACAGCCAAATCTCGCCGTGAGTTCGCTTTGGCGCGATTGAAAAAGATGACTGCAAAATTGAACTTACCTTTTTTTTTTGATTCGGTTTTATGGTATCAATAAAGCTTATTTTAAAATCAAAAGAGATTTCCAAATATTTACGAACACATTTAATATGATTGGGAGCATTTCATAGCTAACACATTTCCCCTTAAATTAAAACAAAAGTTAATTTGGTTTCAGAACTATAAAATTCAGAAGTCAAATTCTTTATGCCAAACATCGAATATATCAGCTTTCAAAAAGGGTAGCATACACACTCAAACACACAAAAATCCAGATGAAACTTTTAAAATTAGTGTCTTATCTAAGATTTTGACCTCAGAGATATTAAATTATTAAGATATTTTAATCAATGCACAAGATTGTGCTCCAAATAACTTGAAATAAAAGTATTGAAATTCTATATTAATGTTTTTTACAACTCATTATTCTAGCATTGAATGGTACAATAACCACTGATATATTGAAGTATAAATATCTTTTATTTTGGGAGGGGGGTGGAGGGGTTCTTTTCATGTTTATCTCTTGTTTTAGCAAATAAAAGCAACAGTTACCTATTTCACGTACTTCAATCATTACAAGCCTTATACTATCAAATTTTTTTTTTCTTTCCTTGCAAAACAAAGACAGAAAAAAATTTCTAATTTCTTCATCTTTTTGTTACGATTTCATGAATCAAAGATCACTATTCTTCAGAAACATCAAAAGTAAATGTTATTTCAAGAGTATATATTAAGAATATATATTATGCGAATAATATACTAAACATTGAACACTGTGATGCTGTAATATTATAATATTTGATAGATCTTGTACTAAATGTACAAGATACATCTTGTACTTATCCCGTATTTATCTAGTTACTATTAATGTAATTATTATAAATAAAGAATATGAATATATTTTAAGATTCATTAATAATTAGAACGTTTTAATAATAACGTTAATCGATTTTCATTGATGAAAATCGGTGTTAAATTTCTAATAACATTCTGAAAAAGAAATTCAGAAATTCAAGTAAGGAATTAAAGTGAAATGAACGAGAAATCAAGTTTCCTCTAAATATTTATAATACACTGATAGAGAGAGATAAATAACTATTCAAATAAATTATAAAAATGTCATTTTTTCCCTTTTGTTATTACATACTTGTATTACCAAAGGAATAAAAGCTTAGTTATTTTCATTTTATTAATTGGTAATGATTCAGTTCATCTGTACAATCAATCATAAGGATGATTATTGATTATTCCTAAACTCAATATTATACTTCCGTTTTTGTTCCATTCTATTTTAGATAAAATAATTATAGATGGCTTAAAATTCAAACTAAGCTGATAGATTATGGCTGGTCTCTATTATTTAGTCTTTTAAAACTTCTATGTTTTACAAAAAAAAAAAAAAAAAAGTGTTATTACATAATATCTTATTAGTTCAAAATATACAGACCCTTTTTTTTCTTTTTGAGATTTTGTTGTATTTACAATATTAAAAAATTATACCACAAATTCAATTTTTTAGTTTAAATATGGGGTAACAAATTAAAGATAAGCGAAAATACAATAATGTAAGGCAAATAACAATATATTTATAAATTATAAAATAAAATAGTAAATATCAAATTCCTCTTGTATATATAAAAAAGAGGAATTATTATTATTATTATATAATAATAATAATAATAATTACATTATCTACCAAATATCGATTTTAACCGTGTGAATACTCAAAGCTCAAATAATAGACTACGTCCGAAAGAAATTTAAAATACAAAATTTTGAATATTTATTACAACATAGATATTTGATAAATAATGTCAAGATTTTCAAAGGGATGAAATTATCCGCCTCTTCTATATATAAACGCAATAGTTTCTCAATATTAGCAACTGTTGCTTATTCAGACTTTCATTGTTTTTAATTTACTTTTTTTGAAGTATTAAAAGTCAAAAATCGCCAATCAAAAATGTTTTTAAAATTACGATTCTTAAAACGTGCCTCGCCAACTTTTAGACCAAGGGTTACAATATAGCCAACTTCTTCATTCGCAAGTTTTTACTTTACCGCAATGTCATAGACCAAAAAACATTCTTGTTCCCTAAAAACATGTTATTTTCGGTCAATTTCCTGACTCGAACGGATGTGAATTTGACTAGAATAACTGAATATTTTTTGCAAAGCATTTTAATAAGTTTCCTTGTTGCTGACAGCTCTCTGGATCTTAATAAAAATTTAAGGCATGTGTGAGCTGATATAAAAAAAATTTCTTACTGTTTATTATTTTTTCTAAGACGCAAGGTAGGACCCAGATATTTTCCGTAATATAAATTTAAGAGAAGAATGTTGAAATTATTTTAAATTAAGTAAAATATTTGTTTTAAGTGTTTCGTTTGAGAAGATTAATTTTTGCATTAATTTAATTAATTTTTTTTTTTGTCGTTCTATTTACTTTAAGAGGAATATGAATACATTAGGATTGTTTGGTGTATTTTACGACTACATTGTAATTTTTTTAAAATAATTTTCGAAAATCATTTCAAAAAGAGAAACTGACGAATCCGGAGATAAGTATGTTCCAATATCCTCTTATATCGTGTATGATGCAATGCTTTTGCATTAGAACCGAAACTAATATTATCGTTACTACTTCGTACATTAATTTAATAAGATTGCTTGACAAAATTTCTGCTGCGTAAGTATTAATAGTTCAATACTTGTAACTAAGTAGAAATATGGTATAGAAAATTACATAGATTAGATAGTTAAGATATTTCATTTAGTTTGGTTGTGATTTTAAATTTAAAGAATTAAAACATATTCTTATATATTCTAAAAATTAATTTTGTCAAGATCTTTTGATAAACAAAATAGGCATTGTTTCTAGTTTTGAAATTCATCTTTTATACTTCTGAAGTGTGTTTAATGAAAATGATCTGAATTAAATAATACAAAAATAATACTTTAAGCCTCTTAAATTCGACTTTTCATTCTTATAGCAAATAGCTTGTTTTGGAAATGTAATATATGAAAACCTAAATATTTTTATGAAATATATACACCCCCAATCTTTTTTTTTTATATAATGTACTGGTTTTTGACGAAATTTTTAGATCATAATTAGCTGGTATCTGGTAAGAAAATTTATGATTTTCTCTATTATCGATTAATCCATAATGTTATTCATCACAGAAGAATTGAATATATCAATTAATTAAGAATGTTTGGAACCTTAAGTTTACAGTTCAATAATAAAATCATCTTCAATTTTATTTGCTTATGAATTTCTTTGGAATTAGTACTATCCGACAGGCGCAAACTAAAAATAAACAAAAAAGTACAATTAATAATTGTTTTAATGTGCGGACCTTAAGAATCTATTAATGAATTTTTTTTCGTTTTGCTGTTACATTTTAATTATTGTTTAACTTAAAGCCTTATATATATGTGTGTAAACGGTGGGGAGATGAGATTGTAAATCCCGAATCTACGATAGTTTGCTCTTACGCAAAGGGCTGGTTGTCCAGGGGGGTAATTCCATTACCGGATTCTATGATGGTTTTGTAAGAATTCATTGATGAGGCTCAATTTGTTTTACTTCGTTTAATATTTGGAGAGATGATGATATTTACACATTGAACTATATACAGGTTATCTCTATTAGGAGTAAACAGTTCATCCGAGATGGATAGATGGCTGTCTAATTAACTTTATCCCATATCGGCGATGGGCATGAGTCGTTGAATCTTCTAAACTTGGAGTAATTCGTTTGAGCGTGATTAGAAACATTTGAACTCGAATATCTTTCTCTCCCGTGAATTCGATTTTGGATCCGTCGATTTGAGTTTTCGTGATTTCTCTCATAACTTCCATGACTGGCGGTTTGAGCATCGTGATGTCGATTGTAACTAGTGGTCGCTGCAACTTTCCTACTTGATCTATCCTGCTCGAATTTTCGTGGCGATTCAAATTGTCGAAATTTTTCTGCAGCTCTGAAATCTTGTTTTCGCCTAAAATACGTATTAAACTGGCTTTTGATTTAATGTTCTCTTAACATCTTCCTGCTCTTCAAACTTTTCTGCTAATTCGGCTGGCGAATTTATCGTTGTCCAATCGTCTAGAAAATGTTGCTTGAATTGAAATTGAATGAAATAGCAGACACTCTAAAGATATCAACTGAACGTGTACATTATATCATTCACGAATATTTGGGTATGAGAAAGCTCTGTGCAAAGTGGGTGCCGTGCGAGCTCACTTTTGACGAAAAACAACGACGAGTTGATGATTCGGAGCAGTGTTTGAAGATGATAAAGCGTAATAAATCCGAGTTTTTGCGTCGATATGTGACAATGGATGAAACATGGCTCCATCATTTCACTCCGAAGTCCAATGGACAGTCATCCGAGTGGACTGCACACGATGAAGCCGCTCCAAAGCGTGGGAAAACGCAACAGTCGGCTTGCAAGGTTACGGCTTCTGTATTTTGGGATGCGCATGGCGTAATTTTCATTGACTACCTTGAAAAAGGAAGGACCATCGACAGCGACTATTACATAGCGTTATTGGACCGTTTGAAGGACGAAATCACCGAAAAACGGCCGCATTTGAAGAAAAAGAAAGTGCTGCTTCACCAAGACAATGCACCGTGTCACAAGTTAGTGAAAACGATGGCAAAAATCCATGAATTGGGCTTCGAATTGCTTCCTCATCCAGCGTATTCTCCAGATCTGGTCCCCAGCGACTATTTCCTGTTCTCAGATCTCAAAAGAATGCTCGCTGGGAAGAAATTTTCGTCGAATGAAGAGGTGATCGCCGAAACTGAGGCCTATTTTGAAGCAAAGGACAAATCGTACTACAAAAATGGTATCGAAAAGTTGGAGGGTTGCTATAACCAGTGTATCACCTTTGAAGGGAATTATGTTGAAAGAAAAAAACTAATTTTGCCAAAAAAATGTGTTTTACTATGGTAGGCCGAGGACTTTTCAATTGGCCTGTTATATATATGTGCACTTATAAAATAATATTTTTAATTTACTTTTCTTTCAGATATTTCTTTTTATAATTAAAAAAACATTACATGATGGCACTTCATAGGAATTAGACGGATGTCCGAAAAAATAAATATGTCTTACAGTACCTGGAATCTTGCGATGAAACTTTTACACTAATACACGCTGGATTTTTTTTAAACAACGCTCTTTCAGGCATCGACGTCCTGTTTTTGAACGAGTAGATTAAACATAATTTAGATGATAATGAACACGAAGACACATTTGATGTGAAGAAGCATTTGAAGATTTCGTCGTCGAAGAAAAACTGCAGGTTCTACTTGTAGGTGGGACACACTCATCGTTGAAGAAAAGTAATTGTGGAAAAGGATAAGACACACATTTTCTTTGTAGTGGATCCGTCATCGCTGGACGTTGGCTGTTCTTGCTGTAGAAACATACATCGTCGCTGAACACTTTCGATTCTTGTTGTACAAGTGGATCTGTTGTTGTTGGACACTGGCTATTCTTGCTGTAGAGGTGGATCTGTCGTAGCTGATAAATTTTGCACACATCATAGCATCTCAGGTCAAACTCTTATAAACGTTGCATATATCCCAGCATTTCAGGTCGAACGCTTAAAAATTTTCTGCATATCCCGGGGCGAACGCCCATAAATTTTGTTGACTGAGGGATGATGAGATTATACATCCTGAATCTACGATAGTTTGCTCTTACGCAAAGGGCTGGTTGTCTAGGGGGGGTAATTCCATTACCGGATTCTATGACGGTTTTGTAGGAATTCAATGATGAGGCTCAACTTGTTTTACTTCGTTTAATATATGGAGAGATGATTATAATTACACATTTAACAATATACAGCTTATCTCTATTAGGAGTAAACAGTTCATCCGAGACGGATAGATGGCTGTCTAATTAACTTTATCCCATATCGGCGATGGGCGTGAGAACGCGCTCGGGCGTTCGGAGCATATTTCCGACGTGGGTAGTGCAACGGAAAAGAATAGCGGAAAGTGGAGGAAAGAGAGCGAGAACGAAGTGTCGCTCCGTTTTATTCTGGAATAGGTGGTACTGCATGAGGTATCACATGGTGCTGATTCTGGGTGCCATTTATCGAGTAACTGAGAAACTGGTTTTACAATTTATTGGAAAATAAATTTAATTCTTTAATAATTAGCTGGAAAATCCTACACACACACGCAACCCTATATATATATATATATATATATTGTCTTTCACTCTCTCTCTCTCTATATATAATAGTCGCATTTTTTAATTGCATATAAATTCATAATAAATTAAAAATTATAGCCAATAAAAATCAAAGTTAAAATTAGTAAAATTAAAACTATTTCATTGCAAATATTACAAAATTAAATGAAACATTTTGTAAAAAAATTGTAAAAAAGATTATTTATAATTTTAAACATTCACAACGTTTTTATGAATAAGTGTTTAAATTCCTGAAAATGTAATAAAACAGAATATTCAAGAATACATGTTAAACATGTCAATAATTAAGAAATAAAATCTTCAAGTTTCAAAACTATAATGTTCAAATATGAAAAAAATGTAACAAAGACTTACAAAACGTATTTCAAGAGAAATAAATTAAGAAATTATGATCAAAAAGGGAAATATTATAATTCCAGAACTGTCTCGGATTTGGGACTGAGAATAGTATATATTTCTTTGTTCCCAGGTGTCAATGATGTGCTAAGAATTCAAAAATAAATCTACTCAAAGGGAGTCGAGGTTAAGGAAGCGAGGCATCACTATACCCGACTTTGGTTTGGTTTTATTAACGTCGTGGTAGAAACAACACGAAGGCTGTTGGCGACGGACCTCGTAATTTTGAACCTCAGTTAAGTGATTTTGAGCTTAGCGGTTTTCATTTCTTCTAAAAAGAAGAAAAAACACTTGACGGGATATTACTTTCCATCTGACGACGAGATCAAAATCGCCATGTAAATTTGGTGCAAAAAAAAACAGGAATTCTCCGAAGGATTTTCTTGACTATTCACGTGTTGGCGCAAGTGCTTGTACAAAGGTGCGTCGAACAATAAATAATGAATTACATTTTGGATACACATAGCTTTCAGGTGGAAAAGAATTGTAAAATTTGGTTAAATAAAAAGAAAATATTGCCAGGGAGGCATTACTTTTCTAACAAAAGCCTTGTAAATAAATGAATTAATTTTAAAATACTAATTATTCCATGATTATTGTGATTGGAAAGCATAAAATCATTATACTATGTTTTCTTTCAATTGCCTTATTATTTTCGTTTTCAACACAAGAATTTTTAGAATAGTTTTATTTTACGTTTCTTCATTTCGAATAAAGAAACGTAAATTATGGAGGCGTTTTTCTAATATTCTAACAAACTAACTGTTTAGCTTACCAATACACTTGGAAATTCAGTTTTGATTCAAAACTTACAACAACATTTGATTTTGTACTGATTTTTTAAAATTAATTTTCTAGGATATTTTAAAATGTACGAATAGTCGGACAAACAAGAGGGTCCATATTCAACCTTCCAGTTACAAAGCTGCTTAAAAGACAAACAGAAAAATTGTTTTCTCATTTACTTATTTACTGTTGATTTGAAAAAAAATTTACAAATTGATAGAAAATAGGTAAATCGGGATGAATTGTAAGTGTACATTGATGTAATTCAAAGATGTTTAGTCTCTTAATCTAAAAAGTGACATTAAGCAATTTGTTCTTTATTAAAGTGCGTGTTTTGCTAATTTATTTAAAATCTTAATAAAGCTGTATCTAAGACATTCCTGTTTGGTTACTTGCCGAAAGCTGATTTAAAAATCATTAAATCTCTAATCATCAACCTCTTATACGTCCATTTTTTTTTCTTTTAATGTTATATGAAATAGTTTAGAGACTGTGTAACAGATTTAAGGGGAAAAAAAACATTAATTTAACTTATAATATAAAATTAATTTGATTTTTAACTCACTTTTTTGGTGAGAAGTAAATTTATACCATCTCCCATTGCATACTATTCAAAGGTTTTTGAATGCTTTATATTTCTTTTTATATTGCACCACATGAAAAGAAACATATTTATATGATATCTGTATCAAGATATATTAAATCTTACCATCTTCATTCAATGCTAAGACAATTTAAAAACTCACGAAGTTTGGGATAAGTATACTTCCTATTGCCTTGGAAGTGGTTAAACGGCTAAAATATCAGTCAAGCAAGAAAATTATTCAATACATGATCCGAGATAAGTGAAAATTCAGAGTGTACCGATTGACTTCAACTAGTCCTTGAGCTATCTTGAGAAAAAGATCAACTTACTTTTCATTTTCAGTTGTAACTTATCAAATCTTTTTTTTACCATAAATACATGTAATAAATTATAATAGTATTCAATATCAACTGCAAGAATACCTAAATGGTCTTATTCGAAGTAAGCAACAACAGCTTAGACTAACATATATTAATTTCTTAAATAACCGTAATGAACGTTTTATTTAAAGTTTCTAACACTGTCAATGAATTTAAATATTGAAAATTAGGATATTGTTATTTTTATTATGCGTTGTTACTATTTATACATTGCTATACACATACGTTGGAACAAAATTTTATTTTATGATTATAAATTTTCAATAATTTTTTGTTTGTTAATTTTTAATGTTAAAAATTAATGAGCATTTTATTTGAAATAACAATGCAGTAGAGCTGTATGATAGGTACATCATTGTAATATGAAATAAACATTTCACTGACAATATCATGTTGATATGCTTTTATCCCCCTCCCTACCCAAATGGTTGATGATTATAGAGAGGAGAATGTGAAAAATGTGTAGGATGTCAAAGGGAAAAATGAATTAAAATCAAATACTTGTGATGTCAAATACAGAAATGTAAATCTTTATTGGATAACTTTTTTTTTTAAATGAGAAGTCAAACTTTGCTAATTTTTTTACATTAAAATACCATACAGTCCAGATAAATATTACTATTTTTCGCAAAAAAAGTGTCATTTTAGACTTGGAGACATATTTTAAAAGCTTTGGGAAATCTAAGAGTATAAGGAAATATAACGTTCATGTTTCTTTTAAGTTTATAAGTTCATTCCAATAGGAAAAATAATTCTTTACGAAGATTTATAGTGATTTATTTCAGAAATCGGATTTCAAGCTGGATATACTACACTTGGAACTACATGTTATTTGGTTGTTGCTGCTCTACGATCACTCACTGAAAGAAATCAGATATATATTTTTTTAAAAGTAAATCTGCTATTTCGCATATTCTTCGCTCGCTCCTTCAAAATTCAATAGAATCACTGGAAAAAGTGATAACTAAATAAAATAATTTTTTTAAGATAGTTATTGTACTATTGACATAAACAATTGTAAAACTAAATGACCAACGTTATATTTCACAGAAATCTAGTTGGTGTAAAATACGAGATGGTATCGTAAAGCTTTAATTAATACTGAGAAATAATCGAGATATATGGATAAAATTTACTGTACAAAATAACTTATCCTTATTTACATAAGGATTGTAACGTTAAAATCAAAAATTTTATATTGATATTCATTGGAGACATTCTTCAAAATCCTCAAAATATTTTTCAATAAATATTAGATAGAGTATTACAAATCCATGCATATGAGAGTTTAAATTTTTTCAATTGAAAAAGAAAATTAATCTTGTATTGGTGAAAATATATCCTTTATACATACGAGATAGTATCGTAAAGTCTTAATTATTACTAAGAAATAACTAAGATAAGTAGATAAAGTTTATTCTGCATATTGAGGGATCCTTATGTACATAATGTCATAAATTATGCTATTAGCGTTGATTTGTTTGGTTTCAGGAAGGCTTGGAAATTTCAGGAAGGTTTGGAAATCAGGAAGATTTGGTTTTGGAAATCGAAACAACCATCAGCATCATATTTTAAATAGTTCTAAGATAATTGAGATGGAAACTTAAATTATTTAAAAAAACTTATGAAGACTTTTCTAAATAGTCATCATCTAGAGTTATATATATCTCCCAGCGTTTCTTGACCTTTCAAAGGCCGTTACTGCTGAACTCTATTTTCTCCATACTGTTGGTTAGTTTAATCTAAGGATACCTGAAACCAAACATATCAACATTAATAACTGTAATTAACAACATTCCGCTCCTAGGGATCAATAAATAAGCAGAATAAATTTCATTAAAATATCTCGGTTGTTTCTTTGTAATAATTAAAACTGTTTTGTACCCCTTCGCATAATGGTCAATTTCTTTTTTCAGTACATTTTCGAGCTTTGATAAAGTTTTGTATTTATATTTTGTTGAAAGTGCATTATCTAAAATTACTTTATTTACGAACTAATACTGATAATTGTAAAAATATGTCTTTTTCTGTTGTTATTTAGAAATTTACAAACTGTATTATTAAGACTTTTAAAATAAGATTTTAAATAATTTTGAATTATAATGCCGAACTTATTGGTTACAATTGATTATTGACATGTTAAAATGTACATATTTAAATTATTTAAATTATAATATATATTAAAATGCTGAACATTAGTATTTTACAATGTTAACATTTAACGTACAACATTTAACATAACAATTAAAACTGTAACAACAAGGGTAAATAAGACAAAATAAATTATTACCGAGTTTGCAGTAAAAATTTTACCAATATTTTCAAAATCTTTTACGAAAAGATATTTTTAAAATAAAACAAGGTCTTATAATTAATCCTTTCGATTTTTTTTTTGATAAATTTAAGATTTTAGATGCTCAAATGCAATTAAATTTCCTTTATTTTGAGGAATTTTTTAAAGTGGAAAACATTTTACACAATACAGCACTTAGCGACATATTAAAAGCTACATGATCTACTCGAATAGTTTCCTTACATTTTATTCTTTTTTTAAACATTTCATTCAAAGATTATAGAATTCTATAATAGATAAAGTTCTTTAAAAATATAAGAATTCTCAATATTAATGAATACTTTTATTTTTATTCTTTATTCAGAGAATGTATCAAATATACAGCTAGAGAGAAGTTTGTACAAATTTAATATATTGAAAATAAGCAACATAAAAAAGCAGTAAAAAAAGAAAGAAAAGTTTAAATATGTACGTAATTATTTAAAATGTATTTATTATCCGAAAATTCATTAAACACATCATAATTTCTATTTGAAATCATAAAATTGCTTCACTAAATTCGTGCTTCTCAATCATAGGTTTGTGGAATACTAACTCTCCGAGAGGCCCCTTCAAGTGGTTCGGAAAAAAATCAAATACACAATTAAAAATTGTTACAAAAAGAACATAAATATTGGTTTTTTTATTCTTATATAAAAGTAACACTTTAAAACAGAGGTGACAAATGCCGTGCTTATTATATTCTTTTCAATTATGGAGTTATTTTTGCAGAGATGAGTTCTTTTTTTACGTTACATCCTTGATTTTAAAAAAAAAAAACATTGGCCACCCTTGTGTTAGAGCTTTCTGTATTCTAAATATTCCATGCAAAAAATGTTAGAATTTAATGTTCCTAGATTTTAAAGAACTTGAGAGTCACTGCTGTAAACTACCCTTTTTACATGAATTTTTTTCAAAATTTTCATTAAATAAATATTTCTTTTATTTTTAATTAATATAGCAATTTATTACTACATGGAAATAAAAAATATGTAATAGATTATTTGCATGCTTATCATGAAACAAATTGGAAGAATCAGATGCTCAGGCAAAAACAAGGATAAAAAAATACTTTTTACTTCTACAAATTAAGCCTAATTCTATTTAGTCCTAAAAACCATAATCTGCACAATTTGGATAAAACATATCGGTACCAAAATATGCACATTTAAATTTAAATAATGATTATTTCTGCCGATGCACTAAAAAGCGAAATGGTATACATTTCGTTGAGTCTGATAGCGGCGAAAATCTAAGCAACTTCAAAAATTAACTGCAATGGAATTCTGGCACTCCTTATGCTTTGACATTTAAGAAAGGACATTACATTAACCTAGGCTAAGAATGTTTTCTCTTGTTTGAGTATTTTGAGGGGTCAGTACTTAGAAACGGACTGTTGATTTTTGTGAGAAATTCTGTAGATAAGTTTTTAAGGGTTGTTTTCACTTAGAATCAGACCATTTTTCTCACTTATACAAACAAATTCTAATTTGAATATCAATCTCTTAACTCACTATTTAATGAAAAGAACAAATGCAGCTTGATTCTGTTTCAACAAATGTATTTTTATCCTTGTATATAATTTGTTCTAGATTTCACCTTTCTATAGTATGGTGATTGAATTGCAGCTTTATACGTTAAAGTGTAAAATTACGTAAATATAGAATGCTTGTAAGCTTTAAGAATACCGTATGAGAAATTGATATATATGTCATAACCGCATTGATTTTTAATATTTGAAAGCTTTTCTACTTGAATATATGTCTCTTATTGGGCCGAATTCTGTAACTTTATAAGAATACATCCCTCAAGAAATAATAAAAATTTGTTTTTTAAGTCATAACAATCATTTATTTATTTTATTTTGCTTCAGTAAATACATATAAACTCGGTTATGATCATAGTAGTCTCACACTTGTAATTAAAGATTTTCCACACACACACATATACGTGGAATATAAACTATTCTTTTTGTTGTAATTTTATGTTGCATTGGAATGAAGCCCTGAGGCGAGATCGAGATTTAAAGTAAAAAATATGAGTAATATTTCGCAACAGATTTTATAATTTGTACTCTAATACTAACTTTCACTTGTTAATTATCAGCTAATAACTTTATTGCGAATTGACCTTAATATTCCTTATGAAATATTCTAATTCTGAATAAAAAAAATAACCTTTAAAATCTATTTCCTTTACAAAGTGATAGAGAATGATTCAACTACAAAACTATTAGCTATAGTCTCATGTAAAAATAAACCTCTCCGTTTCAAGAAGTTGATTTTACCATAATACAGTATATTTTGAAATTTTCATAGTGCAACTTCATTTTAAGCCTAACAATAGCTCTCGTTCATTTCGAAATATTCTTATTCTACAAAGAAATCCTTTAAATTTAAATTCTAAAATTTCAAAATTTATATTAGCCATCAAAGGGATATTGTTTAAAAGACAAAATAGTAACGAGACCACTTTTCAAAATTTTATCGTAAAAGCTTTTACGTATATGTTTGTGTTCACCGGTGATGAATTTAATTTTCAAAAATGAGTCCTGTTAAATTTCTTATATAATTTTTTTAATGGGCATTTTTTTATTATATATATGTATAATTACATTTAGCTTAAAGTATATTCAATTAATATATTCAATTTATCGTTTGCTTTAATTTTAATATCTCTAATGATTATTACCTACTTCAAAATTTTATTATTTGTTTTTAATTCTAATATTTAATTGAGTAAATTAATGATTATTTTTTAAAACAGTTTGCACCTTTGGTGGAGAAATCTGCAACGCATTATATAGAACGACTTTTTCTAAACACGTTTATTATCAACTGTTCTTATGAATTCTTAATTTAAAAAACATAGGGAGGAGAATTTTTTTTTATTGCAAATACTATTAAAATATTAAACGATAAAGCTAATAACTGGAAAAACATATATGAAATAATTCCAATTTTTAGAAGATGTTTCTTTATTCAGTCATAAAGCTGAGAGAGAGTGAAAAGTTTCAATTTTCACAAATTTTATTCCAATTGTAGTTTAATATTAGCTCTCATATTTTTCGAATCATTCTTATTATTTAAAGAAATCTAACCTATACTTGAAACGTTTCGCAAAGTATATTGCAGAAAAGCCCTCGACTATACTAGTTGCAAAAATTAACTGCCGTGGAATTCTGGGTCCCATACACTACTGGAATGGTTTTCTACATTAACCCGCCGATGGAATGAAGAGTGGGGCCTTAAAGCAAATAAGGGCAGACGACTACAGCGTCTTTTTTCCGCACGTAGACCATCCTAATCTGTGATAACTTAGCCTGTTTTCTTATCTAGGTTAAAAATATAAATTGGTTCACTTTTTCAAATAATTATAACTGTGTTAAGAGGAGGGGGAGGGGTTAAATTGTCCATATATATATATATATATATATATATATATATATATATATATATATATTGTAATTAAAATTGTGTACTCGAGTTCTTTCGAACCTTATGTACTTTAACGCCAAGTGGGTTTTTAACTTCACATGCATCAATTTTAAACTGCATTGTTGTTGAATATTTCTTAATTTTAAAAGCAGCACTTAATAAGTAGGAAACTTTGTTATTAGGACAAATTGTTGATTGATACATTTCTATTTTTCCTTTTCTGAGTTAGTGCTCTTTTTTTTTTTTGACTCCACGTGAATCTCCTCTTAGCACATAATATTATTGTGCAATTGGATGTCTTCGTAGTAAAATTAATCACATGCTTTAAAAATATAACATAACAAAAGTTCTAATAAAAATACAATATTTTTCTTCATTATTTTTTACTAATTTTGCTATAAAATATTTTTGAAAAAACATTAAAAAATATATCTTCAGGTCTTAATTCAAAAGCAAACAAAGGAAGAAAAATCAAAGAATTGTTCTGTGTAATGCGTTGTAAGGAACGGATTTCGCCTCTAAGAACAGATTTTATTTTTTAATTTAGTTATTAAATTACTCAGTTAAATATTAGAATTAAAGCAAAAGATAAAATATTGAAGTTGACAATAATATTCTTTTTAAATATGAAAATTAAAGCAGACGATAAATTATTAAATTGAATATATTTCAAGCAAATGCAATTATTTCTGCGGTAAAATGAATTAAATTTTATATATGTTTTATTTCAATATAAAATAAACAAAATTTTAAAAAGATTATTACGACGTATTTTTGAAAATTTAGATCATTATTGATGAGAACAGGTATAAAACATCTACACAAAAACTTTAACAATAAAATTTTGAAAAGTGACAGTGAAACCATTTTGCCAATGACTAAAACATTTAGCCCCTTTGGTAGATAGAAATAACTTTTTAGAAAAATGCGTTTGGAAGATTTGGATGTAAAGTTACCAAAGATATGTGAAATAAAGTGATTAACAAACAAATAAAGTGATTGTGAATGTTCATTAACATCGCACTGAGGAGCACTTACAGGCAATGGATTTCGCAATTTTGAACCTCGGTCAAGTGACGAGGACGACACCTCAGCTAGCACCTCCCTCTTCAAACTTCAACACCACGTCAACAGGAACCTCGACAGTTTTAATGTGCAAACAGTCCCGCTACACGGTGGGTCTTCGGTGAAATCAGGGCTCGCACTCACAACTCAACGGAATGCCATCCGTAAGTCAGCGACCATGACCACTAGGCTACCAAGGTCATCCAAATAAAGCAACTTTAAGCGAATTTTACATCCAAAATAGGCAAAATTTGCATACAATAGGCTAACATTACCTTTTCTATTTTGTTTCATTTCATTCTTATCTAAAAGGAATGAGTACACCAACGAAAGTAGGTCAACCCTCCTTCCCTTCCCGGAAGACAGCCATCCCAAATCCCCTACCAATATTTATTTAAACCAACACATTTACAGCCGAGCATTTAAATGAAAATCAACAAGTACATGCTGGAACGTGTAAAACAAGAGAGTACAAACGGCATAACCAATATTTTAACACAATAATCAAACTTACAATAATTTGAAAGACTAGTAAGAACATTAAGTTTTCTATGGAACCAGAAAACAATTAAAAAGCAACTTTAAAAATTACTGTACGAACTATTAACTATACTTTTTTTTAGTTTACTATCTAAAATATCCTAATATAATAGTTTATCTAAATAGAAAAAAAAATGTCACAGTCATAATTAGATACCTTAACCAAACAAGGAAGTGACCAACGTTAAAAGAAGTGACGTTAAACGTTAGAAATTCGAAAGGACTTCAGTATATAAGTTTTTCTACTTTCTTGTTGTGATTTTATTAACCAACGCACGTGAGGATATCTCTATCCAGTACACTGTGAGCGAGTGAATGAATCTAAAAGTTATTGGCGCAAGAGCCAGATGTGGCTATGCTGCACCAAACAAGATTTAACTGTGGTTTAAACGTGAAAAAAATTGAAGAAAAGACAAATTGGTTTATAAGAAGGACGGTCGAAAATAGAAAAGGATCGCTAAGGTATCCTGGGAGAGAGTAACCCGTGTTCACCAAAGACAGTAAACCCCAAAGGAAAGAAAGAAATCATAAGGGTGCCTCGGGGTCACGATGCCCGTACATAAATGAAGGAGGCAAGTCCCTGAGGTCCCCTGATATAATCCCCAGGAGCAGGGTAGCCGACTATATCCCCAGACGCTGGGTATCCATTTAAGTCGCTTCTTAAGACATACATGAGCTACTGTAGAACTATTCTATCATTCCCTGTCACCGCATGGGTCCTATCCAATATACATGAACCATAAAATTCAGATTAATTTCGAAAATAAATTTCCGCTGCATTTCAAAAAATGTTTATTGTTAGCTTCCCTTATTTTTACAATCTTTTCTCTAACTTGATATGTTTATGCGTATATAAGTCTTTTCTGTTCATAATTTGTACTCGAATTTTAACCCATTTCATATCCTCAAAAATAATATCTTCGAATAACCAAACTAAAATTTTGCGCACTCGTAGAACTCCGATTATGATATGCTCAAGCAATAACGGACTTAAGAAGAGCCTGAGGGTCTTGTACTTAATCACATTTAATTTCTTTGCAATTTTGCACCCACGTATAGCCAATGTTATTGTTTTTTTTCAAATTAAATTTACAGACAACACAGAATTAAAGCAGTTCTATGTAATGATTTGCAAAGAGCAGATTCAGCCGCCCAAGGTGTGCTTTTTTTTATAATTATTATTAAATTACTCACAATTAAATATAAGAATTAAACGATGAAATATAGAGAAATGGACAATAGTAAACTTTTCCGAAGAAAACGATGAAAAAAAAAAAAAAAAATTTAAAAATAATTTGGTTCTCCAAAAGTGATCCATCTAAAACAATAACCCCTTTGATGGCCAATAAATATTAGTAAAAACGGTTTGATTCCGGCTTTATTTGGATTGAAAAGTATATATATAAATTTTTTCGGAGAAGCACAGTCATATCTGGCTCTTGCGCTATTAAACTCCAACATATCACTGTCAATTGACCGAGATTCAAAATTACGAGGTTCGTAGCCAATAGTTTATAGTGCGACATAAAAAAACCCAACCAAACAACCAACCACTATACACTCACTTCTACACGCTTTTATACATTACATATTATTTTACAATAAAAAAGCTATTTTTATATCTTTTAGTCCCATTGTCCCATTTTAATTAAAAGTTTAACATAAATATATATATATATTTTTAAATTATGTTTATATTTTCTCTTTCAGCATGTATCCCAAATTTCATAAAGGCAAACGAGTTATTTTCGTAGATAAATTAACAATCAGCAATGTATATATCTTGTGCCTCCATGCGTGACATTTGCAAGGACGAATGAATGAATGACTTTGGTCAAGCGAATCTGTACTCGCACGTACGCATAGATGTTGACCAAAGTGACCCTAACATTCTCTATTTCGGCTAGACGCCTTTCAAAGAAAAAGGGGAAGGGGGTAATCAGCACAGCAATAAAATGCGAACTCTTAAACATAAGATGAATCTTATCTTTTATTCAAAAGATAAGATTTTCATCCGATAAAAAATCTAACTGTGTAAGGGATTGCCGTATGTTATATGAATAAAGAGTTAAATCTCGTTTTAAATCTCCTTTTTGATTATATAGATCAATTAAAAGAACATGCATATATATATAACTGCTGAATTTAGTTACGTTGTTTCTATATATTTCTTGGTTGTGTCCGAAGTGGGAAAATTTAAAATAAAGAAGGTCAGAAAAATAAAGGCTTTGCTCTATCAATAAGTAAATAAATAATTTGGTTGATTGTATGAATTTATGGCACTGAATTGTCATGGGATATATTGTGCCTAACGCAAAGTAAATATACTACCATTTTTTCCAGGTAAAGCAATTTAAAATTCAACCTCAGGTTAAGGAACAAAGTGGAAAATAATAATAATATCACGTATATGAAAGAAAAGAGAAGTCATGCAAGAAACTAAAATTATTTGTTTGAGGACTTTCTCCAATCAAGTCAATTATGTACATGATTTTAAAACCAACAGAGTTAAGCCTATAGTCAAAATGTACACACACACATACACACTTACGAAAAGAAGCTGGACATAATAAGAAATAAAAGATACGCGATGCCACGTGACCGTACAACAAGAAAAACAGTTCTTCAAACCGCGTAGAACGCTTTCACACAGGAAGAAAAATAATTCTATGAAATAATTTTGTGATTTCTGAAAATGAAAAGTGCATGACATTTTATGATAACACACGTGAATCCGAAGTGTAAATCAGTGTATTTGGAAAAAGCGTTAAGAATTGAATAAATAGAAAGACGATGAATTAATTTTTATCATCATACATGCAGATAATATATATATATATATATATATATATATATATATATATATATATATATATATATATATACATATATACATACACCTATATATAAACTGCTGTTTGTAGAAAATGCAACACCATGAAGGAATCTTCAGAATCAAATGAAATTCGCAGCAAATGTCAATTATAGGATATTATGCAAATTAATAAAGTTTCAGAGCCATCGCGCGTGCGCGGCGCGTGCAGCGCCCTCTGAATTGATGCTGAAAGCGTATAAATAAAGTGCTGTAGCGGGACGTTGAAAAAAGTCTATGATTATTTGTTAGTGGCAAACGTTTAGTGAGACCTGAGTATGCCTCCACGACGGAAGAATAAGAAATTCAAGCAACTTACGGAGTTTGAACGAGGGAGGATAATCGGCCTTCGAGAAGGAGGATTTTCCTATCGCGCAATAGCAGCTCGTATGCAGCGGAACAGTTCCACAGTGATGCGAGTTTGGAAGCAGTGGACCGACGAGCACCGAACAACTCGAAAAACAGGCACTGGACGACAGAAGGTGACGTCAGAGCGCGATGATCGACACCTGCTCCGCATGGCGGTGAATGATCGCACAGCTTCCTCCAGGCAGCTGGCAGCACGTTGGTCTACTGCTACAGGTGTACAATTGTCGGCTTCGTCAATTCGTCGTCGTCTGCTGCGCCGTGGATTGCGTGCAAGGGTGCCTTTATACAGGATTCCCCTCACGGCGAATCATCGACGGCTGCGGCGGCAGTGGGCTCTTGAGCACAGAGACAGGCGAGCTGATTGGCACCAAGTTGTCTTTTCAGATGAATCACGCTTCAATTTGTGGACCCATGATGGCCGTGTTCGTGTTAGACGTTATGCCGGTCAACGCTGCCTTCCTGAGTGTATTATTGAACGACATAGTGGTCGAACACCCGGAGTTATGGTCTGGGGTGCGATTTCGTATCATGGACGATCCAATTTGATACGAATTGAGGGTAATCTCAATAGCAACAGGTACGTCCGTGAAGTGCTACAGCCCGAAGTCGTTCCTTTCCTTCAAGGCATCCCTGGAGCTATCTTTCAGCAGGATAATGCACGCCCACATGTTGCGCGGACTGTTCGAGACTTCTGTTCAGCACAACGCATGCAACTTCTTCCTTGGCCTGCTTATTCACCGGATATGTCGCCTATTGAGCACGTGTGGGATATGGTTGGTGGGCGTCTCGCTCGTGATCCGCGTCCTGCAGTTTCCAAAGACGAACTTTGGTTGCGCATACAAGCGATATGGAATTCTCTTCCTCAAGCAGATATTCAACATCTGTTTGACTCCATGCCACGTCGTATAGCAGCACTTATTGCAGCGCATGGTGGCTGCACCAAATACTGATTTCGGACGCTTAATTTGTTTCTTTTGTTTTGAAAATTTCATCATTTATTTGTATCAGTACAAGTCGTTTCTGCATTAAATTTCATTTGATTCTGATGATTCTTTCATGGTGTTGCATTTTCTACAAACAGCAGTATATATACAGTGGCTCAATAAAGAAGTCGGACAATATGTCATTAGAATTTATCGCCTCAAATAAGTAGCTAAAAAATAAAGTAATTTTTCTTAGGTATATAATTTATTAAAATGATTTCTCTGCTAATTATTTTTGCAATAAATAAATAAATAAATAAAATCTGATTTCAGTTGTAAAAAATGAAAAAGGTAAAAGAAGTAAGAAAAATTAGTCAAAAAGAACTCAGACAGGTGCGATATTGTCTTTTTTTTTTTTTTTTATCAGCAATACAAAGTGAGATTTCCCACCTTGACCTTATTTGTCGATTTAAAATTTTGAATTTCGTATTTCAGGCTAGATTCTTATTCAATGTTGTGAGTTTTGTAAAATTAGAAATTTCAAATGGGATCGCAAAGAGGACTGACGTCAATAGAAGTTAGAAGTTTAAAATATCATAAAGAAGGAAAATCGATTCGAAAAATCAGTAAAGTTTTAAATAGATCTTACTCTACAATTTTTGATATAATTAATCGTTTCAAAATTTCAAAATCAATTGAAAATAAGCACAAATCTGGAAGACTAAAAGCGTTTTCGAACAAAGAGGAACGATGGATTGTAAGACAATGCGTTTTAAATCCTAAACTTAGTGTTCCTAAGCCAACCAATGAAGTGTCATAATGTCTTCATAAAACTGTTAATCTAGAAACAATAAGACTGATTTTAACTAGAAACAATTTACATGGGATATTAGCACGTAAAAAGCCATTTATAAACAAATGCAACAGATTGAAAAGAATAAAGTTCGCAAAAATTTATTAATATAAAAACTTTTCATTTTGGAAATCGGTTTTATTTTTTGATGAACGCAAATTTAATTTGTATCGCTTGGAAGGTCAATGTTATCTATGGCGAAAACCAAATCAAGAACTTCAAGAGCAAAATTTAAGAGCTGCTGTATAGCATGGTGGAGATTTTGTCGTGGTTAGGGGCTGTATGTCTGCCGGTGGTCCAAGATAACCTCACATAATTGATGGCATAATGGACAACACAAAGTACTCAATCATTATGAAAGAACATTTCTACAAAGTACCGAGCAATTGGGTATTAAGGATTTCATTTATTATCAAGATAATGATCCAAAACATACAACAAATATCATGCGCCTATGACTTTAGTATAAATGTCCTTTAAATAAATAATGATATGAAATATAAATGTCCTTTAGTATAAATGACTTAAGTATAATGAAATGAACGTTTTAATTAGTTGAGGTGATATAATGACAGTTTTTTATTGAAGATTTACTGAACATTTTCTAACAGCCTGTTTCTGCCTGATAAAATTACCGCTAAGCTCAGCCAATCATGTTTATGCATTACGAATTATGTAGTAATGCGCTAATGTCTTACAAGTGCAACTCTAAAATGATGTTTCTCTAGCTGAACCAAATTTTACGAATCCTTCTCAGCCTATAAAGACTGGGTCATGATCTCCATCTTCAGGACCATCGACGTTCTGTTCTAGTCATGGGTTCAATATTTCACCAAAGACTGTCGCGCAAAGAAGCAGTAATTGTTTCATGTTCAGTTCAACTAAGATTCAAAGTCTTTCCGGGAGGAGGATGTAGTCGAGTGGTCATGATAGTAATTGCATGTTCAGCGTTGTTTCAATCTAGTCATGAGTTCGAGTCCTGATTCTACTTAAGACCTGTCTTCTAGCGGGATGGATGCTCGTTAAATCTGTCAGGGTTTAAAATCTTCACGTTGTCGGAGTAATGAATTTATGAGTGGGGAGTTGGCAGCCCAGGGGTTATCATCAATTGACCATGATTCAAAACTACGAGGCTCATCGGCGAAGGCCCTGGTGTAGCTTGTTTGAGGATTAATTATTTACTAAAGTTGGACTTAGAAGCAAAACGAGGACAATGCAATTTTGAATTACATGCAAGTGACGAGGACGGCACTTGGGTGACATTCCTAACCATTCTAATGTGAGGAGTTTGAATACACTCAGTTTTAATGTGCATCAGTCCCACTAAACAACGGATCTTCAATGGAATTCACGTGTGAAGCGATTGTTTATTAGAGTCACATTGTGAAGCAACAAGAGGGCCAAAGGTGATGGATTTCGTAATTTTGGATCTCGGTCAAGTAAAAAGGACAGCACTTGAGGTGTCATCTCCCTCTCCAAGCTTCGCCACCACGCCAAAGTGAGGACTCCGGACTTCGACATATTAAACGTGCATCAGCCCTGCTACACGGCGAGTCTTAAGTGGCGCCAGGGCTCGAACCCTCGACTCGAGTTTAGTTTAGATTTTATTTACGTCGCACTGGAAGCAACACGAGGGCTATAAGTGATGGATTTCGTTATTTTGAACCACGGTCAAGTGACGAGGACAACTGAGCTAGTACCCTCCTCTCCTAACTTCCACACCACGTCAATGGGAGGACTTTGTGCCCCGACAGATTTAACGTGCATCAGCCTCGGCTACACGGCGGGTCTTTAGCGGCCAAGGATCGACCCCACGACAGAACGAAACTCTCCAGCCACGAATCCGAAACCATGACAATTAAGCTACCGCGGCCAACCCTCGACTCAAAGAAAACAACAACGACCGCAAGCAAATGGAATCAGCGAAATGCTTCTTTAGGTTTTGTTAATATCAATACATCAATCATATAAACTTTAGGGATTCGTGGGGGCCTTTCAAAGGTTACACGAGCCTCTCGGCGAATAAAATTAACAATACTTAAAAACAAACCAATGTATATTATTTATGGTAAATCCTGCCTTGGAAGTTCATCAGATTTTGACTATCTTGCTAAGAGGTATGACAACAAAAAAGTTTGAAAAGTACTGGTTTGGAAGGACGGTTCAAATCCAATGTATCAAATAACCTCAAGAAAATAAAATTAATGCAAGACCGTGAATACTTAGAAAACGGAATTTGTGGAGGAAATATATAAAAAAAAGTCAATTTTTTTTTTAAAAAAAGCAAATATTTCCTCAAAAAAAAGTTACTTTGTATACCAAATGTAATCTAGTTAAAATAAACACATTAACCTTAACCTTGAAATTCTTGTTGTGTGATCAAAGACAGTTTTTCCATTCACATACATTTTAAGAAAACGCACTTATTATGGCACTTCTGTAATTGACGGATTGTTCATCGTTATATAAGCAAGGAGCGTGTCCTGTGAAAACAGGATGTACTTTTCAAGCACTGCTTTGTACAATGACATTTAGATGCATTTGTTCTCATGGTCGTGATGCACGAAGAATAATTATTCCATTCTTAAGTTAGAAATTACGTTTTTGTTTCATAATCGAAAAGAATTTTGCTGAGCTCGGATAACTTGCATCTTGATACGTTAAATCGCATTACATCACGATGCGAGATTCAAGCCGGATTGTTTTAATATCCCTAGGATATAAATCTTATTCAATTATTTTGAAATGAATTGACATTTTTTAAAGGTTTTTTTTTTTAAATATCTATTAGAATCGGATTTCACCAGTTTTATCGGGATTTATTTCAATATTTTTCCCTTATCGTGCCTGTCTTTTCTTTATTAAATACCTTCATCGTATTCCAGTCTCTGATGCTACATAAATATCTTTACGCCAAGAGTTATTAGGAGAGGAAAAAAATAAAAACTATAATGATGTAATATATATATTTTTCTGAAGAACATTTTATTAGAATTGAGTATTGTGTGAGAAAATTCCTTGTGTCGCTCGGCGAATGGATGGTTACACGAAGTTTGAAGTTAGCAAAAGTAGGAAGAAAACTACCATAGACAGATTCCAGACTTTATCTTCGAGAGGGAAAACCTGCGCCAAATGTGAAAAAAAAAAAATCAGTTCTAAACGAAGGCGCAGCTTTTTCAGTTGATGAAAAATGAATCTCACAGCTCGTGATTTAATTTTAGCTTTAATATGTGCTTTCCTTGGCAGCGTGAAGGGTCTTTTAGTGTCTCAAGTGAAATCTATAGGTCCAATTGAAATCTTTGGCCTCAGAAGCGTTGGAGCTACATGTTTCATACTTCCAATCGTCGTGTTTTGGAATTACAAGTTGTGGTATGACTACAAATGCAACATTATACTTTTTATCAGAGCCATCATTGGCAACATTGCTGTGTGCAGCTATTACTTCGGATTCGTCTACTTACCGATCGCCGAGGCGTCTCTGCTGTTCTATTCCACCCCTATATTCACAGTGTTCATTGGATATTTATTTCTGAATGAAAGGTGTGGGCTCAGTGAGATCATTTCTATTTTCTTCTCTTTGTTGGGGATCGTTCTGGTAAGCCTTCCTGACTTCACTTTTGACACCACCAGAGATTCCGCCTCTACCATCAAAGGCGTCGCAGGATCCATCATTGGAGCAATAGCACAAGCAGCTGCATTGGCGATAGTAAGGAAAATAACCTTCGTGCCTCCAGCTGTTGTAAGTTTTTGGTGGGCACTTGTTGGGATTCCCTTCTCTGGTATCCTGACCAGCATCCAGTTTGAACATTCGCAGCTGTGGCAGTGCGGGTTCGAGGTATGGTGCATCATATTGATCGCCGTGGTTGGTTTCATCAGTGAACTGTGTCTTGTAGCAGCCCTAAAATCGACTGATGCTGTGATTATATCCATCGCCCTCACCTCAGAGATTTTATGGGCTTTTGTTCTACAGATATACGTTAATCGAGAAATTCCAAACTTAATGTGCGTATTGGGAGGGTTGGCTATTTTATTTTCCATTGCATTGCCTCCTATAGCAGGCTGCGTATTTAAGAAAAAAAATACAATTGAAACCGAAGAAGACTCCATATATAGAGTAAATGGCTCTAATAAATGATTGCAATTCATGTTTCAATCGAAGGTATTGAATGTATCATTCCAACGTAGCTCTCAGTTACGGTTGTATTCTTTTAGACATGTGTTGTTACATGGGAAATAAGTTTTCGTCTTATTACATGTTAAATTCAAGTTGTTTTACCATGGCCAGTTGTGAATGAAATGATCGTCTTACAAGTTGAAGATTTTATATTTTAAAATCTTTGAATATAGTGCCTGATTTAAAATAGTTATAAGAATATAAGTTACAGAAATTTAAATGTAAATAAGGCTTTGTAATATTTTATATATTTATATGTTCATAATACATCCCATCGATTGTTATAAGCGATTCTCTTGAAAATCCGTAGAATCTATTTATGGAACTACTGATCTGTATAAGAGGTAAGCTTTAATAAATGAATTTAAAAATGTTTCCTTAATATTTTTTTACAAAACTGAATATATTACGAATTTCCGTATTAATAATGTCTTAAAGCATCTATTATAATGTATTTCGTTTAATTGAAGTGGTATTCTTTGTTTTAAATAGTGAAGAGTTTGTTCTCTTCATTCAATGTACACTTAGAAAGGAATGATTTAGTACCAAGTGACTTAAACACGTTTATTTGTAGAAATATCATTATATATATATATATAATTAGAAAAATGAATTTTTGTTTTTTAAAAGTTATTTATTTTAAAAATTAAATACTGCGTAGGATATTTAAGATTCCAAAAAATATTTATACGTTTAAGAAGATCGTGAAAATAAATTTTAAAGAAAATCACATTTTTATATCGTAAAATAGTACATGTAAAACAATCATTGGCAATGGTACCAATTTAAACAATCTAATGCTAGATTCAACTGGTTGAATTCTATCTTATGGAAGCTTGGCGACTTGAGGAATTTTTTGGGCGAAAAGTCATCGTTTCTCATTACATATGGAAATTATCCAGATTTTTCTTTGCAACTCTATACAATGTGTGAAGAAAGTTGCATTATGGTGCGATTTCAAAAACCAAGTATCTCCCCTTTCCTAAAATAGAATTTTACCATTCATCTCAAAGAAATTTTTTAAAATTCTATTGCAATAAGTTTAGACATAGAACAATGAATTAAAATCCATGCTTCAAAATACTGTAGCACTAAATGTCTTGATTCTAATATTGTAAATTAAAGTTCACATTCATTGACATATCTAACATTTGGTACATTACATAGTAAGTAAGCGGAGAATTAACTAATTATTGACTCATGGATTGTGTATTGATTGTTGTTGATAATCTAATAATGAAATATAAGAATTTTTAATAGAAATTATTTGGAGAATAATTTTACTAAACGCTAGTCAGTCACTTATAAATGCTTCAAATACTTCATGCTGTGCTATCTTCTGCTTTTTTTTTAGAACAAAAATCTTAGTTGAAAAAATTCACCGCTTAGGTAACATTTCTTTGGGTACCGTCTTGGTTCTCGCTAAAAATTGGAAGCTGTTTTATCTTTTTTATTAAGGTTTTTGATTATGCGAAATATTTAAATTAGTATAAAAGTTACATTAAGGTTGAAGCACTTTTGAAAAGTTTGAATCCACTGTACTTGTTGAGTAATTTTCGGTTCTTGTATCTCAGTCACCTCTTAAAGACTTACCCTCTTTAGGTAAGTATACGAATCATGACCTTCAAACACTCTAGGAAAATTTCTTTCCTATTCTTTGTTCTACTGTTGCAGCGACTCTCTTCTACAACAGTGCTAGAAATTAAAACACCTTATTTAACTTGCCAGATAAGATGTCTTTTTAGACTGGTTGGTTAAGGCATGACAAAAATTGACCGGTCAATATTCTTCCGACCCACTGATCCAGGATTCGAAACAACGCTGTCGCAACAAGGTCACCAACAACTCTCTCCCCTTCCACGGGGCACGAGGTAGAATAACATCCCCCCGATGCCTTTTAGAAAATGTCATACTTCGAACTGTCTTCGGTAAACACGGGTGAAACGCTCCCCGAGATACCCTAGCAATCCTTTCCCATTTTCGCTACCCTCCTTGTCAATAATTTTAACTTTTCTTTTTCTTACGTCTAGCTTACAGTTTCACTTTGTTTTGGCGCAGCTTACCATATCTGGCTCTTGCGTCGTAAAACTTCTCCATCATTCACTCGAGACTTGCGGCCGGCATTGTTTTCGTCGAGTCATGGGCATGAAACCCTGATGCCACAAAAGAACATCCGTGTAGTGGAGCAAATACACATTAAATCTGGTTGAGGTCCCAAGTCCTCCAGTTGGCGTGATGTGGAAGTTTTGAGAGGGAAGTGCCACTCAAGTGTAGTCCTTGTCATTTGACCGAGGTACAAAATTACGAGGTCCGTCGTGAATAGCCCGCGTGTTGCTTCTCAGTGCGACATTAAAAGCAATCACACTTGACCGTAATACAAAATTACAAAATCAGCAGGGATTAAATCCTGCAGAGAAACACTCGTGAACCTTAATAAAAATTAACCAATTACACATGGTGCGAAATGGAAGTTTGGATATTAAAATTCTACCTCAGTTGTTGATCTCTCACTTAGACGCGTTCAAAATTATCGAGCGTACTGCAATAATTTTTTTAAATAACCATTAAGGCAAAGTTGTTTAAACCAAAATTAAAATGAAATCCTTCTATATCCTTCGCTTTAATTACTAGCACCTACGGCATATAAGGAACTGATATGTAAATGTGTTCGTTAGTAAATATTGCTTCTCATTGAACTCTTTCAAACCGTTTCACCCTAGTTTATGTAATGCATATAATATACAGCGCAGATGAAATGAAAAATAAAAGTTTTCCTAATTAGAATCAGAGAAACAAAAATACATTTTAGATTTGGTATTGGTAAGTATAATAAAGATATTTTAAAAAGTTGTTCTCCAAAGACTGAAAGTGGTCGCTGTAGCGCAGTGGTCATGGTCGCGGACTCGTTGCCGGCGGTTTTCATGGTTTCGTGGGCTCGAGACCTGATGCAACTAAAAACCCGCCGTGTAGCAGGGGCTGAGGAGCGCTAAATCTGTCGGGGGCGATAGTCCTCCCACTGGCGTTTTGTGGAAGTTTGGAGAAGGGGGTATCAGCTCGGGTCAGTCAGCTTCATCCCTTGACCAAGGTTCAAAATTACGAGGTCCGTCGCTGATAGCCCTCGTGTTGCTTCTTGTGCGGCGTTAATAATACCAATCAATCAGCAAATTCAGATAAAATGGATGAATTTGTAATAATGATCAAGATCCTAGTAAAAGGAATGTATTTGTAATAATGATCAAGATCCTAATAAAAGGAATGTATTTGTAATAATGATCAAGATCCTAATAAAAGGAATGTATTTGTAATAATGATCAAGATCCTAATAAAAGGAATATATTTGTAATATTGATCAAAAGAGACCGATAAAAGGAATTTATTTGTAATTGTGATCAAGACTGATAAAAGGGAGAGTATCTTGAAAATGAATTTTTTAAGTTATATAAGTTTAAAAAGACGTTAAATGTTGTTTTCTTTGGAGAAAAAAAAATTCCATTAATGTGATCAATATTAAAAAAAAATATTTCAAAAACAAAGGAAAAATTGTTTCAAAACAATTGAACAATCAACGAAAATCGCATGTAAAAGAAGAATTACTGATGCATAGAATTTTTCTAGTGGTTCTTCATATATTTTCTTGATTTCTACCGTAAGATTACCATTCTAGATTTTCCTTCTGTTGTTGAATTAAGATTAAATTATGTATGTCACGGAATAATTTCTTTTTAAAATGCACAGGCGAGCAATATTTTCTCACGAAAACTCGAATTTGTCTTATATAATGTTTTGTAAAAAATTATTTAGTTAATAACAACTATATGGATTACAAAAGTATGTTCCAGCAATATACGTGATATTGTTGGACCTCACTAGTTCGCGGTTTGTTATTTTGCGAGTTCATTTAATTCACGGTTTTACCATGGCTCCCTTTTTGTGAGTGGCCGCGGTAGCCTATTGGTCATGGTCGCGAACTCGCTGTTGTTGGTTTTCGACGAGTCCGGGTTTGGGGGCCTTGATGCCATTAAAAACCAGCCGTGTAGCTGTGGCTGGTGCACGTTAATTCTTTCAGGCCCAAACTACTCCTGTTTGTGTGGTGTTGAAGCTAGAAGAGGGGGTTCTAGCTCAGGTGTCGTTCTCGTCACTTGACCGAGGCTCAAAATTACGAAGTCCGTCTCTAATAGAGCCCTCGCGTTGCTTCTAGTGCGACGTCAATGAAACCAAACCAAACTCAATACCTTTTTATGAGATTTATATTAATCTTTTTTCAGATGACGTCAAGACTTACTGTTAAGAACAGACATTCATGTCTTTTTCTTTGCATTTTATACATCGGGGCAAAAACATGCCACGGAATTTCCAATTTGACAATATTAATCTTATTCTCCAAATGAGAGAAATAAATGGCAACTCGAGAAAGAATGGTGCTTGTGCACCTAAAAATGAACAGAAAAGAAGCTCAGGGGTAAAGTAAGAATCTTTTACGAAATCAGAACCCACAAGTTCCCTGGTCGTAAAGAGAAGACAGTGACTTTCATCTCAGAGAAAGAAGATAAAAATCTGAAGAAGCGGAGATGAACGAAAGGTCGTCTTTGAGACACAGCCTTTGAAAGTTTGGGGTTAAGAGAGTGTCGACCATTTCAATACTTTTTTTTTATTTATCTTATTCAAATTTGAATGTTTGCATTGGAATATTAATCATTATTTCATGGAATGGGATCCCATGCGTTTACTGTCTTTAGTGAACATGGGTGACGCACTCCCGCGATACCCTAGCGATTCTTCTCAGCTATCGACCCTTCTTCTCGCCATTCAATTATTGCTTTTTTCTTTTCATTTATTCAATCGTCTAGATCAGGCCTGTCTAGTCCAAAAGACATTGCGAGGGCTTTGGAAACACATTTTATTCCGGTGGGCCGCATTGAAAGTGTATGTTATTAAGGCGGGCTGAATTGCATATATATATATATATATATATATATGAGAGAGAGAAAAGGTGTGTGCGGGCGCAAGTGATGAATTCGATGCCGATTCAAATTCTCATGTTAAAAACTACTACAACTTTCACCTTTCGAGTCGTGGGAAGCGACTAATCCTCCCGAACGACATTAGAAAAAACAAGAGCATTCTGCAATAAATCAAAGGACATTACATTTTATTAAATTAAATATATTTACATGAAATACAATTTAAAAAACTGTCCTGTAGTTACAACATTACTCTGGCGGTAAATTATCAGCATTCAAAAGACACCGAGAAGTCAGTGTGTCTGGAACAATACGCTTCTACGTAAAATATATTAGGCTTGCTGCAGATAGATAGACAGGCTGCGGCTATTTCGCATGTTCTGCGTGTCGCATTCCTTCCCTACGTCTAGTAATGCACACCCGCGCTCTTCAATAAATTTGCTGGTTAATTATACATTGTGTATCGCTCAATCGCACCAGATGGCCCGTGCTCTTTTTTAAAATGAGCTTTGTAATGGTTTCTGAACAAGATTAATGAAAAAATATGATAAAAGTTGAGTTAAGTAGTGACATATTCCCATGGTAGTAAAGTATGATATGAACGACATATGGGGGAATGTTCTTTGGTATTTTTATGTACAATAAAATTTAAAATCTTTATTCAGATGGCTGGCCAGGTCTGGTCTAGATCAGAGTTACATCTGTGGCATAGCATATCCGCAGTTGGTTCTTGCACCATCGCTTGTTACTATCAGGAAATGAAATGTTCCAGTGTGAACTTTTGGACCCGTGTGGTGATCGGGGATGACAGAATAGTCTCACTGTAGCTCATGCATGTCGTAAAAGGTGACTAAAATGGGTACCCAGCGTCTGGGGGTATAGCTGGGCACCCTGCCCCTGGGGATTGTATCAGGGGATCTCAGGGACTTGCCTTCTTTAGGTAAGTATGGGCTTCACGAACCCGAGGTACCCTAGTGATCTTTTTCTTTCCCATGGGGTTTACTGTCTTTGGTAAACACGGGTGACGCACTCCCGTGATACCCTAGCGATCCTTCTCTATTTTCGACCCTCCTTCTTGTCAACCACTTTTTATCTTTTTTTCACCTTCACGTCTAGACCACAGTTTAATCTTGTTTGGCGCAGCATAGCCATATCTGGCTCTTGCGCCAATAAACCTTACATTCACTCACTCACTCCAGTGTGAACTTTTTTTGCAAGATTATTTTCTAGGTCTTGCGATTTGTGAGATTAGCTGTACATTTAACTATTTTCTATCGTCAAATGTAATAGTAACAAAGATTTTTTTCATTATATCACTGATTTCTCTAATTAAATATCATATCGAAAGAATGTAAATGTAAAACAGAAAATTTATATCTGTGTTGGAAATAACATTGATACATTAATTCGCGGTTCCCTTAACGCATAGTTTGGTAATCATGAGTTTACAGTGACCGTCTACCGCTAGTTAACTGGGTTCAACAAGGATTGATTGAGAAACAATGCCTCCATGGCCATAACTATTTCAATGTAAACCCCAATTCACAACTCTTGTTGTTTCTTTTATGTTATGCATTCTTTTCTTGTCCAAGTCCCCATCACTATCTACGCACCTGCGCGTCACACGACTAGTCGGGCAAACCAATGGGGAAAGAGTTCCAGCAGTTGTTGAAGACACCACGCTTTAATGATAATTTTATCTTTGTCGAAAACAAGGTCAGAAGATATTCTTTAAGGTATAATTTCATTTTTGTGAAGAAGTGACCTCTCAGGGACTTATTTTCTTCCGGTAAGTTCGGGAATCATGACCCACACAAGGTATCTTTGTGATCTTTTACCTTCCCGTGGGGTTTACTTTCTCTGGAAAACAAGGGGGTGCACTTCCGGAATAACCTTCCCCTGGGGATTATATCAGGGGACCTCAGGGACTTACCTTCTTCAGGTAAGTACGGGCATCATGACCCCGAGGCACCTTAGTGATTTTTTTCCTTTCCCATGGGGTTTACTGTCTTTGGTAAACACGGGTGATGCACTCCCGGGACATCCTAGCGATCCTTCCCTATTTTCGACCCTCCTTGTCAACCAATTGTCTTTTCCAATTTTTTTCATGTCTAGACCACTGTTAAATTTTGTTTGGCGCAGCATAGCCATATCTGGCTCTTGCGCCAATAAACTTTACATTCACTCACTCACTCCGGAATAATCTTGTTATTCTTCGTTATTTTCGACCATCCTGCACGAACACTTTTTACCTTTCCCTTGTGCTTAGATCATAGTTTAAACAAATGCATGAAATAGCCCCCGTGTTGCTTCTAGTGCGACGTTAATGAAACCAAACCAAACAAATGCATGATGCCAGATTTGGCATCATGCAATTCATCGGCAATTTCTTTTCTTGTGCTGCAGATTGCAACCGTCTTTCACTCACTATGACTTTCGGGAGGCGGTCGCCGCATACCTCGTCCTAAGAAGAAAAGACTTTTCACTGTTAAGTCTTTTTGAAGAACATTCAAAGAAATTTGTTTTTCTTGCCATTACTGCAATTAATGTACATCTACTATTGCATTCAATGTAATTTTGAACGTTTCCACTAATGCCATCGACAGTCTATGCTTGAGATGTGGAATTCCGAATCCATTTGAGGCTTGTTCCATAGCCGTAATTTATATCACTAGCCGTGATTTATGAGTGCTGTGTCTTAAGACTGAGAAAATGTCCACTTTTGGGAGTATATTCAACCTGTAGATAAGTCTGTGAGGCACTAGCACCCTCTAGTTGTGAAGTGTCCGCCAGCGCCTGTGGCAGAAACGATGTAACTCCTGAAGGCGAAACACGCCTTGATGAGCGTTAAACTCGTTGAAGGACTGAAGTCCATTCCTTGTTGAATTTCTGTGTTTTGTGCGCGTTTCATGCTTGTAAAGTGTCGTCCTGTAATAAAAATGATTAGAAATGAATACTCGTAATTAAATGACACCATAAAAAAACTCGTTCTTATATAGTCTGAAACGTGTTTTTATGTAATATTAAAGTTCTGGATCACTACTTCGGCTAGAATGTATTTTCATTTTTTACCGGGAGATCGATTGACTTTGAACGATGGGGGCAGCCTTGAACTACACAATTTAGGAATCCAAGAAACCCTCATTGGTGCATTTTTGTGGTGCCTTAAACTTCTTACACCAGGCCTGGAAGACCCGCAGGCCGCAAGTGGCCCGCCAGGTGTCAACTTGGGCCCCGCTGAACTGGGTCATCTGAATAAAGATTTAAATACTTTATTGTACATAAAAGTATCAAAAAACATTCCATCATAAATCATTCGTATCATATCCTACTACCAGAGGAATATCTCACAACTTTTACCACAATTTGTCTTTAATTTTGATCAGAGACAATTACAAAGCTCGTTGTAAAAAGCGCTCCGGCGATACACAATGTATAACTAACCAAACTTACCGAAGAGCGCGAGAGTGGATTACTAGACGTAGGGAAGGAATGTAATACGCGGAACATGCGAAATAGCAGCAGCCAGTCTGTCTGCAGCAAGCCGAATACATTTGACGCAGAAGAGGTTTGTTCCAGACCGAATGACTGCTCTATGTCTTTTGATCGCTAATAATTTAGCGCCAGCATTATGTTGTAATTACAGACAGTTTTTATATTGTATTTCAAGCAAATAAATTTAATTAAATAAAATGTAATTTCCCTTAATTTATAGCGGAATGTTCATGATTACTCTGATGAGGTTCTAGTCGCTTCCCACGACTCGAAAGGTGAAAATTGTAGTAGATTTTAACGTGAGAATTCGAATCGGCATCGAATTCACTACTTGCACGCGCGCACACACACATATATATAATGCGGCTCGCCTTAATAGAATGCGTTTCCAAAACGGCCCGTAAAGTCTTTTGAGCTGGACAGGCCTGTCCTACACCCTTGGCCACGTATGTAGGTATTTAGCTCATTTTAATTATGACTAATAAAACAAACAAAAATTTGATTGTAAATTATTTCACTAAAGAATCTTTTAACAAGAACAATAAAAATGTAATGGCGGCAATGGTAACCGGATTTGCGGTGCCAGCAATGTGATAATACATTAAATTAGTATTTCAACTGGTCTCTGTGTGTTTATGGATTATTTAAGCAAATCGTAAACATTTAATAAAAAATATCAGATATATTAAATATATTTAATTTTAATAGTTTGTCGAAATTTAAAAAAGAAATTTACTGTTAATTTTTTTTTCATACGAAACTTACAAATGTACACATATATGTAGTGTTATCTTACGAAGCGGTATTTTTACTTAAATATAAACGTAAATATTATTTGAGTTTTTGTGCACGTGTATAACGAAATGTATAAATTTTTATGATGTTATGTACCCAAGTTGAAGCGAAAAGAGAAAAGCAAATATAAGGAGTCTCGGGATCCCTTTAACGTACTCCTTAAACTTTAAAGCTCCAACATACGATTTTTTGGAGAAAAAAAGATATGTTAGAGCCCCATCTTTTAAGAAGATTTTGGTACCAAAACTAACAAACTTTCAGAGTTATAGAGTAAAAAAAAGCTCGTTTAACTAATTTTTTTTCCAATTTTAATTTCATTTTTTTGTGTACAAAAAAAAAAAAAAAAAAAAAAAACTTAGCTGGTGCGCAGAATTTGTCTAACTATTAATCATATTGCTTTGTAATTTCATTCACAAGTTCAAAATATGTTTCTTTATGACTTTATACTTCCATTTTTTGACAAATTACTAACAGAAATTTTTTTATATAAATTTTAATTCAATTTTTTCGTTCTTAAACCTTACGTTCGCCTATTTCTAGAAGCTGACGGTACAGGTTTCATATTGGTGGGTGATAAGGTGTCATCGCACAAGCATGATCGACGACTTCCTTGAAACGGGAAATATTCAACGCATACCGTGACATACTCACTCAATTGATCTGAATTTTATCGAGCAATTGAGGGATACTTTGTGTGATACGAAGAAAAAATTTACAGCACTTGCAAACAAACACCCACCAAACTCTTTTTTCAAGGCTGAAAAGAGTTCTTCGTGACATTTGGAGCTCTCTGAGCCCGCAACTCGTCCACAATGTCATATGCATGTATGGAAAATCTTTGCGCAGCGTGGCTGTATCGCCATTGTCGACGCCACGTCCTATTAAACTGCATCATCTTTTTATTTCATATTTTTCACTAATGCCCCGTCTTTCAAAATGTTTCTTTGGATAACAAGAATGAAAATGATTATTATCGTACTTTCGCATTATTTTTTATTTTTATTTTATCACCGTTTTACATTCATATATCACTTTCCCAGCATTCCCGACTAGTGTGGTGACATGGAATGACAGAATAGTCCCACTGTAGCTCATGCATGTCGTAAGAGGCAACTGAAATGGGTACACAGCGTCTGGGGTATAGTCGGGTACCCTGCCCCTGGGGATTATATCAGGGGACCTCAGGGACTTGCCATCTTTAAGTAAGTACGGGCATCATGACCCCGAGGCACTCTAGTGACTTTTTTTCTCTCTTTCCCATGGGGTTTACTGTATTTGGTAAACACTGGTGCCGTATTCCAGGGATATCATGGCGATCCTTCTCTATTTTCGACCCTCCTTGTCAACCAATTGTCTTTTCCAATTTTTTTCATGTCTAGACCACTGTTAAATTTTGTTTGGCGCAGCATAGCCACATTTGGCCCTTGTGCCAATAACCTTTACATTCACTCACATTCCCAGCATTCCCCGTCTTAAATTCACTTTATTCTTAATTAACAATTATGCTTAACTTTTGCACAGCAGTGTATTATAACCTATTGATTTTCAAGAAATTAAGTACTCTTACTTTCTAGACAACCTTCATGTAGGGTTAACTTTCCCATAGCTTAAAACTTTGTCTACCATTCACCAACCATAGTTTCAATAAATCTCACTCGCGACCGTCATAAGTAATTTAAGCCAAAATAACATGTTCCATACAATATCCCTTTCATAAACATTAAACGAGCAATTATATATCTTTCGCCAAACATTCAGAGCTCGCTATTCATTCCTATCAAACATAAGCCGAGGATTACCGATACATACATCCAGATTCAGGTTAATATTTAATTGCTTGCTTCGAACAATCCCTCGGTAACAATTATATGCTGTCGCCATCAGAACTTCGTTGCTTTGCTGGGTAGTTCGTTATAAATTCATTTCTCTCGAATATTTTCGGTCGCATGTAAATATCTGAAATCATCCACACAGCGATACCTTACTTTCGAATAATGTTGCGCTTGAATTACAATCGAAATCACGATCCATTTTAGAATAGTTTCTCGAACCGTCGTAGTTTTAAAGAGTCATGATTTTTAATGACTTACCTATTTCGACACCTGAACAGGTATTTAGAGCTATTTAAAGCGGACGATATGAATACTTTGTCTAGATGCAAAGAGTTCCAAACAAGCCGCAAAAGAACTTGAGAATCAACTTCTGAGAACGGGCCTTTTGATGTCTTCTGTGCAGTGTTTCCCTTTTAGAGGGGAAGCTTTTGTTTCGGCTCTTGTAAGAATGAAAAGTGCGCGATAAAAATGGGGATCAAAAGGACTTGCGTTGTCTTTCATTAAGGCGGGGTCGAAGTTTCCGATTTGTAATGACTCAATTAGGCGAGCGGAGACTTAATTAATGTTTCGTAACAAACTCTATACACATAGAATAAATAAGAAGGAATGACAATAGTTTAAAGAAGTTAAGATTACGTTAATGAAAATAGTTTTTATAAACAATTAATTTGTCAAGAGATAACAAATATACATGGAAATAAATGGATTATTATAATTACTAATTTTGTTATAATTTCAGCACCTCACACACATTTTTAATTTACAGAAGAGATAATTTATTAAATTTTAATGGAGTTTTTTTTTAAGATTGTATAAGAGATTAGGAATACACACACACACCATTGAATAATATACTCATTTAACAATGCTTAAATGTAAAACATTCTTTTAAATACATTTTTTTGTTGAAAACAAAAGTATGGAATAAAATTTGTTACGTGTTCTTAAACTAGAAATTTTAGTAAAATAAATTTTCTAAGTTAGAAGTATGATTTGTGATTGCTTTCAAGCGCCGTACTTAAAAACAACACGAAGGTTATTGGAGATGGACCTCTTAATTTTGAATATCGGTAAAGTGATGAGGACGGCACCCGAGCTGGTACTCCATCCTCCAAACTTCCACTCCACGGCAATGGAAGGACTTGGAACCTCGACCCAATTTAACGTGAATCAGGTCTTTAGTGGCATCAGGAATCGAAGGGCCACGGTAGTCTAGTGGTCAAGGTCGTAGACTAGCGGCCGGCGGTTTTCGTTCGGTCGCGGGTTCGATCCTTGGCCGCCAAAGACCCGCCGTGTAGCCGGGGCTGATGCACGTTAAATCTGTTCGGGGCCCAAAGTCCTCCCGTGGCGTGGTGTGGATGTTAGGAGAGGGGGGTGCCAGCTCAGGTGTCGTCCTCGTCACTTGACCGAGGTTAAAAATTACGAGGTCCGTCGCCAATAGCCCTCGTGTTGCTTCTAGTGCGACGTTAATAAAAAACTAAACTAAACTTAAATCAGGAATCGAACCCAAGACTCGACGAAATCAACGCCTGCCGTAAGTCTGCGACCATGATCAATAGGCTACAGCGGTCACATAATTTGAAGTGAAACTTGATATTAAAATGTCTGATTTCCTTTAATAATAAAATTAGGAGAGAGGGGTGCCAGATCAGGTGTCGTCCTCGTCACTTGACCGTGGTTCAAAATTACGAGGTCCGTTGTCAATAGTATAGTCGAGGTGTTGCTTCTAGTGCGACGTTAATAAAAAAAACCCCCTAAACTAAACTTCATTTAATAATGATTTGCAATATTTTTCTTTATTGAAGATACTGCAGGACAGATATTTTTGAAGCGAAAATCCTTTCTCGTATACGAAAATTTCTTATAGTAGGTACGAAACATGTACTCAAAATGCACGTGTTTTTTATGTCAGGGGGCGTAGGTGAGGGAAGTTGGTATTATTATTGTGTGCAGCCAAATTGTGCCAAAACAAATTTGGCCCTGATTGATAGGATAGTTTGTAAGCTGTCATTTTATTTCAAATTGTCAGTATTATCGATGAGAACAGGATTCATTATTATACACCGGATATAAATCAATCATCCAAATATGGGGTTGTTTCCGGCGAATTTGCTTCAACGAAGATGATCGCTGCAGCCGGAAATGTGACGGCGACGATTTTCGTGAATGTGACGGGCAGAATAGTCATGGATTTCTTATAAAAAAGAAAAACGACCTTTGGACAATACCATAGTGAGTTCCTAACATGAGTATTTTAGGAGCTACGCTTGTTAATTAAAATTATTGATCTTAGAAACATAACTTCTGTGTCATTATGCTGATACATTACAACATTAGCAAGAAATCCAGTTGGATTTTCATTTTTAAGCATCTCTCTTTTTGTGTCTATGATCCCCTCATGGGCGTACCTTCTTTTAGTAAATACTGAACCCCGAGGTATCCTAGTCATTTTTTTTTTATTTCCCGTTGGGTTAACTGACTTTGGTGGGGCCGCGATAACCTTTTATTATGGTCGCTGTCTCATGAGCGGCGTTGTTTCCATTGGGTCTTGGTTTCGAGCTTTTTGATGCACTTTCGGGATTCTCTATTTTCGACCCTCCTTCTTGTAGACCAATTTTTGTCTTTTTCCCCATTTTTTCACTCCAAGACCACAGTTAAATCTTGTTGGTCGCAGCATAGCCACATCTGGCTCTTGCGGCAATAAACTTTACTTTCTCACTTAACCCTTCTAGTCGATCCATCTTTTTTCATTGTTTTAACGTCTAGATCACAGATTTCCTTGTTTGGCGCAGTATGGCCACATCTGGCTCTTGCGCCTATAAGACTTCACTATCATCATCGACACAACGTAATCAGTTTTAACTCTTGCGCTATAAAAAATAACTGTCATTTGCTCCCTTGTGTCTATGATTTTAGAAACTAAATACCTATTAAAGAAATTCTGATCGAAAAATATTTCGTATTGTTTAATTAAATTTATTTTTAACTCTACACTTTTCACACTTTTTTCACACTTTTTTTTAAAAAAAAATTTACATTTCTTCAAAAATGTGTAAAATATTTAATGTTGTCCATTTGCAAGAGGAATTTATTTACGATGATTGCTTCGATTGTACGTTTTTTCGGACGAATGAGAAATGAACGAAGAAATGTGAAAACATAAAATCTTAGTCACTATCATTACTGTTGTTGCTTTCTTAAAGCAGAAAATGTTATGAACAATTAAAAAAGTTCTATGCAAAGTTTTGTAAAGAACAGAATTAGTTACTCAAGGTGGGCTTTTTTTATAATAATTATTAAATTATTCAATTAAATATAAGAATTAAAGTAAACGATGGAATATCGAGAAACGGACACTAGTAAACTTTTCCGATATTAAAATTAAAGCAAACGATAAATTATTAAATTGAATATAATTAAGCTACATGTAATTAAAATTGAAGTAAACGATAAAAAATTGAAGTGTGGTCTGGTACGCCGAAAAGGATTCACTTAAAACAATAGCCCCTTGGGTGGCAAAAAAAAAAAAAAAATGTCTACCTCATAGTTGTCTTAAAATTCTGAATAATGTTACTTATTTTCAGTCGTACCTTGATTCCAATTTTCATATGATTTAAGGTAATTCATAAATCAATAAGTAAATAAAATAATTTATATATTTTTTTCACTTCAATCCAATAAAAAAAAAATCGAGGGAAATTTACTACGACATATTTTTGAAAATTAAGTTCATTAGTGGTGAAAGCAGGTATCAGGCATATATTGCATATATTTTATTTCAATCCAATAAAAAATTCAGGAGTAAATATTTATTATGACGTATTTTTGAAAATTAAGTTTGTTACTGGTTGAAAATAGACATCAGAAGTATACGCTAAAACAAGATCAATTTTTTAAAAATGGTCAAGTATGACATTTTTGGGTTGACTAGAACAATAGACTCTCGGGTGGCTAAAAAATTATTTCCTCATTTCCTTGCAGAATAATGCACAGAGGGAAATAACCATGAAACTGGATAGCGTTAGATCTTTTTTTTTTTTCAAAGTTATCTGTAAAAGAGTTTTTTTTTTTTTTTTTATGATACAGCCTGAAAATGTGTGAAACAAGCAACAACAAACATAAAATCAAAATAATCAGGTGACATAAAATCAAAGTTCCTCTGTACATAGTTTTTAATTTTCTATGCCTAATTATTTTCTGTGACTTTTTTTGATTACAATTTTTTACTGTATGTTAATAATATAGAAAGAATTATTGAGAATCAAAATATTCAACCAGCGGGGGATTTAGTTTAGTTTTTATTAACGTCGCACTGAGAAGCAACACGAGGGCTATGGGCGAAGGACCTCGTAATTTTGAGCCACGGTCAAGTCACGAGGACGACACCTGAACTGGTACCCCCTCCCCTTTCCTAACTTCCAAGTCAGCTGGGAAAGGGATATCTTAAAACCGGAATCTCACTGTATTTAATTTTTTTATTTTTATTTTTATGCATAAATATTTTCTGATTCATTTCTTTAGAATGTTATTTTTCTCAAAATTTTACTCTATGTTAATATCGTAGAAAGGATGATTGAACTTCAGAATGTTCGGTCACTGGGGAAACGGACAGGTTAAACACGAGATCTGACTGTATTTAATTTTTTTTAATTTTGTACATGAATATTTCTTGTGATTCATTTCTTTAAAATGTTATTTATCTCAAAATTTTGCATTTTCTGGTTAATAATATAATAATAATAGTTGACCATTAAAAAGTTTAGTCACTCCTAAAAATTCTGTTAATTTTGTAACAAACTAAATTCAAACTTTGGCTTCGAAAATACAAATAAGATCTAAAATGTGCTCAATATTTTAATTAGAGAAGAAAGTTATGGGACATTAATTTCCATAATTTGTTTATTTTTGCTTGGCAAATGTCCTCCGCAAAAGTTTTCCAAATTAGTTTTCAAAAACAGCATTTGTCTGTGCAAAAGTCTCAATTCTAAATTCATTTCGTAAATGAATAAACTTAATTTCTGTAACTCGCTTTCTTCAAAACCTCTTGCGCAACTCAAGCTTGAAAACTTTAATCATCTCGAACATAATGAAGCTTCCCTGGCACGCAAATTGAATTGTATCAACTCGAATTGAGTGGAAAATTAGTACTCAATTTAGGAGAAATGGGTCGTAATAATACTCGTGGCTGTTAGACAGAAATGATTAAAGACAGTTTGCCCAAACACCCCCGTTTACAATGCAGAACAAACCCCCTCTGGCCATTCGAGTCCAGCATTGCAAGCTCCATCGGCTTGCAATGCCTCTAAATATATTAAATCCAATTGATCAAAACATATTGTGCCAAAACCTTAATTGGCCTTTGTTGTCTTGCGCATTTCAAGAGCTTAAATGTTTGGGCGGAAAACTAGAATAACCTTCGGCATGGAATGAAATGGCGTATAAATGCTATCCTAGCATTGTTTTTTTTTTAAAAGAGAAACTGTTATAATACAGGGAGGAAAAGTAAAAAAAAAAAAAAAAAAAAGAGACGTATTTCACACAAATGCATATACCTATAAGAATGTTTGCTCAACTGGTTTTGAACTATAGCAAACGAAATATTTCCCGGAACTTTATTAAATGAGAATATTTTAGAAATTAATGGCAACTAGATATTCTAATTCTTTTTTTTTTTTTTGAAGTTCGATCGGTGTATATTTGTTTGTTCGGCGGCAGACATTTCCTGTAAAATGGATCTTATTTCAGAAAATGGTAGGTTTATTCCCGTTAATTTTGAAGTAAATATTTTTCATTTACCTATAAAAACGAATAAAGCTTCAGATAAGAACTCGATGAGTTATGAAACTAATTTCCCCCCTTCGAAATCAAAAACGATTTTGTCATTACATGCAGGACGAGTCTTAAAAAAAATGTGATTTGTGCTGCCATCTAGTGATGTACTTGTGGAATATTTTGAAAAAAAAAATTATATTGTATAAATCAATAATAAAGTGTGTTTGGAAGAATGTTATATTGAAAACTGTTCTTTGAGATGAAGATTATTTATTACATATAAAACGTTAAATTAAAATAAAGCATTCTGATATTCTTTTTCATAACATGATTACGTGAAGGGAGAGTAAACTCGCTTCACTAATTTGTATTTATTATCAAACTGAATGCCTTCCACTTTCGCTCTTTCAAATATATGTACATTGGCGGATACAGGGGTGTGTGGTCACACGGAGCGTGTTCTCCTGTCATAATTTCACGCACAGATAAAATAACAAACCTGAATAGGAAAATCCAACCAAATGCTTAAGAGTATCATTTTATTGTTTTACTTCAAACTAGTTTGTCGTATTTAAGGACAGGACTTGAACTATCTATCGAACAACACGTTTTTATTTTTCAATTTGAATTTGATGCCTGAATTTATATTTAGTTTAATTTTAACTAAACACTAAGTGAGCACAAATAATAAGTGAAATTAACAAACACAGTTAAGAGTTACTAACATTTTAGGGAAGAAAATTTCCTGCCCCCCCACCGGTATTAATACGTATTTAAAAATTTTACGTATTAAATTTAATACGTATTTTCTGAAATTTGGATATTAAAAAGATATGCGGACATTTTACAATCTAATCATAGTATAACCTATTTTCTTACACAAAGCTTCTGTTTTCTTATGTAAATCTTTTTCTTATTCACAATAATATCTGTGAAAGTATTATTATTAACAAGATGTTTAATAGTTTTTTGAGAATAATAACATATTTATCTTGGACCTTATCATTATGACAAATAGTGATCTTTTCTTGTAATTTTTATGGAATCTTTTAAATCAATAACCTTGCTATCTTTAACCTTTAAATTTAAAGATTTAAACTCCTCATTGATGTAAAACTTTTATTCTTAAAAAAGCTTCGATAGGTAAATTATGTTTAACAACCAATTTAGTCAAAATTATCAATATCTTCACTAATTATTCTTTTAATCTAATAATTATTATTAGAATTTATAATTCTGAAACCTGTACCTTTATTTTTATTGTTTCTATAAATCTAATACTACAATACTCTGGTTTGATTATCGTTATTTTAGTCATCAGTTTTGTATTTATATAACTTACAGCTATCCTAAGCATTATATAGGCATTATCTATTTTATTCAAATTAGTAACGAAATTCCTTAGAATTTTAATCTATCTTTCATTCATTCCAAAAAGAAAGTATTTAATAATTTTAATTTTGATGTCCCCCCTTCTTTTTTTTCAAATTTATTATTTAACTTTTCAAAGCTGTCTTTCAGTGGATTCTCATACGAATGAATAAAAATATCTTCGAAAAGCTGGAAAAAATTCTGTGGTAGGGAAATTTCAGTTCTCTATAAGTGGAATTTATCTCATAAGTCCACTACATGCGTTTTAATAGGTGCTCAGTTGGGACCACTGAAAACGTTCACTATAAGTAAGAGATCATTATGTGCTTGGCTCACTGCAGCGAGGTTCGAGTTTTTAATATCTGAAAAGAATATTATTTATCATATGAATATTTTATCGTTAACACTCATTTTATGGTTTAATTGGATAAGTTGATTTTTATTTTTAAGCAAATCGCTTATGTTATTAAAAGTTTTACGTTAAAAAATAATTGAAATAACTGTTCTTCAGAATTCAAGTTGCTGTGCTTACTCTTTTTGAAGAGTTATAAAAAAACTGAAAATATTGTAAGAGATCGTTGCTGTAGTAGCGAATTTATATGTATATGTAAATTTCTGAGCGAGTTGAATTAAACTTCATCGTCAGTTGAAATGGAGGGAATTATTTACTGGAATCTGCTCATTAATTAAGTACACTGAAAGTTAAGTTAATAGGTATCTAATTTTTGACAAATGTTAACATTTTTTGACACGCGTCCATGTCAGGACCCGAACCTGTAACCGTCTGATTAACAATACAACCAGTTGTACGAGTGTCATTTAATATGTTCTTAGAAAGTCCAAGAGATGGCACTCGTAGCATTGAAACAGTTTGTTTTCAGTAAGCAATCATGACTCACTACACAATTACCCAAGTCTCAGTTACTCATATTCGTGATCATGAGGTTTTTCGTACCTCGAAAATTCTTCGTCACAACTTCATCATGAGACCATCTTCACCTTTTTTTGAAAAATATCACTGAAAGCAATCGAACATTCTGATTTTTGCTTGATTTCCGGTTCATATTTATTAAATCTAGATCTCAAATACGGTTACTACTCGACGCATTAGCAATCAAACTTTGATTTCGCAGCAAATAACTATCGAATCAAAACGAACTTATGAATCAATGTCAGGTTTCTTTCGGCTCCATTTAATAGATTGCAGCACCCAATGGTAACAACAATTTACCTTAATGATGCCATCTGTCTTCAAATACAAGTACTTTCGAACCATCATCGCATCAAAAAGCTCTCTGAATCACTGTCTACTGCCACGTAGGTACTCACAGGAAGGAAAATTTTATCTTCCTGAGACTAGTAATACTGCTACGGAAGGCGCTTGGTCATCTTTCAAACTTTTCTGTAATTGCTGGAGAAAATTGCTGCTCATTACTGAATGTTTGCATTTTGCTTCGGAGTTTCAAATGTAGTTTTCAGAATAGTAAGCCAGTAACAAATTATGTGTTTTTCAGGAGAAATCACCCTTTAGAGGCTGAAGAAAGCACATGGAAAGTACTCCCCCCCCACAAAAACTGAAATGATAAAATAATGATGCTTTCACAATGTCCACTCGACTCCACAACGCTTGTCGGTTGAGGGTTTCACAAACGCAAAACCCTTCACACTTGCTGCATTTGAAGGTATCTAAAAACCACTCGAATGAGAGATTATATTGTGTTTTGTACTGCGCCAAGAAACTAGCCATTATTTGTATATAATTTTTATGTTTTTGTTTCGTTCAATTAATCTCCGTTCACATTTTTTATTTCCTTATCCGTTAGTGTAATTTTCATTGACTCAGCAATAAAGGAACGAAAAGATTTTTTGATATGGAAAAAACCCTTTTGCAGCTTATCTTGCAAAAAAAAAAAAAAAAAAAAAAAAACAGATGAATGAGAAGAAAAATTGGGATGTATGGATTCGGGAGATTTTTAGGACAAGGATAATGCTTCAATTTCATTGGTTGTCTACACAGCTCGAACCGAGAGTTCTGAAGATTATTCGAACGAGTGGAATTCAAATTTCTGCTTCTGAATTTTGTCTGGAGCTAAAACTCAACAGTGAGCTCCGCACAACATTACAACGAACATTAACAGTGTTGAAGGCACCCTAATAGTTCTCATTTGTAAAAAAAAAAGCCTTCAAACGATTTTCAGAATGGAAGCCCTTTCTCTTTCACCTCAGACCAAGTTTGTACTTCGAGTTTGTTTCTGTTATCAAAAAACTTTACTTGGTCCATAGATGACTCTATGAGATGTAATCTGAAGGAAACTACTGAGAAATGGGGAAGAAACAATGAGTTTTTATTGCATGACTGTGCCACGGCATATAGCTCTCTGGTTCCAAAAAAAAAAAAAATGTTTTTCCAGGCACAATGTACCACTCTGTTGTATCTTCTTTCACTCCTGATATGGATCCAGAGGAATTTCGCCTGTTTTCTAGGGTGAAAATGAAATTGAAGGAACGCGCTAATTAAGAAGAGGTGTTGGAAAATACGCCGAAATAGCCGAAGGAACTTTCCAATAAGGATTTCCATGAATGTTCCGAAAAGTTACATGAACAGTGGAACAAGTAATTATATAAATGCAGGATAACAGTACTTTGAAGAATAATAAGGCAAACACACTATAAATAATTTTAATAAATTGTCACTGATAAATTCCAGGAAATTTTGGTTTCTAGTTCTGCACACAAGTTGTAACGTGAGCTATTCGCCGAATTGTCCTTAACTAGCATTTGAAGTTCCTTTTTGGCTTTGTATTTTAATACCCAACCCCATTTTCAACCAAATGAAATGTGATTACGCAAATTAGGTAAACTTTAGAAATCTAGTGAATAGATATAATCAAGTCGTATGCAAACGACACAGAATGATTGTATGCTTTTGCAATGATTACGGTAATAGAAAGATTGCGGTATTTGAAAATGGCAAAAGTGAGTAGGCTTTGAATAGTGTAAGGTAATTATTTGCGTGTCTGTGTACTCGTGCTCTATAGGGATGTGGAGCCGACGCTGTATGGTTGAAGTTTTCTCCGTAGTGAATCTACTCGCATTTAATTCCAATAAGAGTAATCTTTTGATATTCCACAGAAATTTCAATAGGACCGTGAACTAGTTGAGAATATTATCCTTTTTAGTGACATGATGTAATTGTTTATTAATGTCGCACTGAGAAGCAACACGAGGGTTATTGGCGATGGACCAAGTAATTATTAACATTTGTTCAAATAACAAGGATGACACCTCCCTTTCCAAACTTCCATACCACGCCAAAGGGAGGACTTGGGACCTCAATCAGTTTTCACATACATCACCTCCACTATACGGAGGGTTTTTAGTGGCATCAAACCCTCGAATCGACGAAAACAATGCTGGCTGAGAGTCCCCTGGCTTGACCACTAGGTTGCCGCGGTCACTTCTCATTTTTTAGAGAAACGACAAATAAGACTATGAAAAAAAATTGCTTTATAAATGTTTGTGAGTGAAATAGAAAATTTACTACTCTTAATAAAACATTATTTACTAAAATATTCCCTCTATAAATTTGAGGTGGACCGGAAAATATGGTAATAACTCGCATGACAAAACACTAGGTTAATAATATTGGTAAAATGTATGCTAATGAAGAAAAGCTCTTAATTATGTAAATCATTTATCTGTTTAGACATTTGAATGACCTATTTGTTGACAAGTCTAGGTTGTCATTCACCCTTAATTACCGTGGCAGGTGGAAATGTTCAGTTGGAAGTAATAATTCATAATCGAAGAGAGACCTGTTGTGTTGACAGAAAGTGTCTAACAGAGCATGTATGCAAAGTGACACTCGTCTGAGGGATTGTTCCTTAGATATACGTAATTAATTGAAGTAACACATTGCGATTTTAGGAGAGCATTGACGTTTTCGAACGTATATACGTTTCGATTGATTGACTGAAATCGCTGCAATTAATTGAGTTTGTATTGATCTTGTCGTGAAACTTGATTCATTTTGTTTCAATCGTTTTAGTTGTATTATGGAACGGCACTAATTGCACGTAATATTTTAAAATTATCTTAAAAAATCATTGAGTTTAGTTTGATGAAGTCTTAGATATTTAATATAAGCACAACGACTTTTTTAACCAAAAGATTGATTTTAACTTCCCTTTATAGAATAAAATGTTTAGAAACAAACGTGATTTAAATGAATGTAAGAAATTGAAGCTGAATTTATCTAACGTTTAATAATTAATTTCATAATATTTACTAAAATTCTCCTTTTTTTGAATGGCCACGGTGGCCAAGAGATCAGGATCGCAAGCTCATGGACGGTGTTTTTTCCACTCAGTCGTAGGTTCGAGTCTTGGTTCCACTTAAGACCCATCGTGTAGTGGATCTTTAACGGAATATAAGGACCGTCGAGGCTCAAAGTTCTCCTGTTAGGATGATAAGGAAGTTAGGGGTCCCAGCTCAGGTGTAGTTCTCGTCTCTTGACCTTGGCTCAAAATTATTACATACGTTGCTTATAGCCCTCTGTGCGACGTTAATAAACAATTAATCGATCAATTTCTTTTTTAAAGCTTCCTAATTTCTGTAGTTGCTGTAATTATTAGCTTCATTGCCTGCGATGGTCGAATCACGTTTAGAGTTCGAGATCCGATTCCACTAAAATTCCAGTGTGTGGGTAGTGAATATTTTTTCGCTTTAAATGAAATTTAATCTCAAAATATTCACATTTTATGATGTGAAAGTTGAGAGAGTAAGGTGAAAATTCAGGAGAGACTTTCTCGTCACTTGTTTGTAAATCAGAATGATCCGTGTGGTGACCGGGAATAACAGAATAGTCCCACTGTAGCTCTTGCATGTCGTAAGTGGCGACTGAAATGGGTACCCAGTATCTGGGAGTATAATCGGGTACCCAGTATCTGGGAGTATAATCGGGTACCCAGTATCTGGGAGTATAATCGGGTACCCAGTGTCTGGGAATTATATCAGGGGATCTCAGGGACTTGCCTTCTTTTGGTAAGTACAGGCATTATGATCCCGAGGCACCCCAGTGATCTTTTTCTTTCCTATAAGGTTTACTGTCTTTGGTAAACACGGGTGACGTGCCCCCGGATAACCCTAGCGATCCATCTCTATTTTCGACCCTCCTTCTCGTCAACCAATTTTACCTTTTTTTTCAACTTCACGTCTAGACCACAGTTTAATCTTGTTTGGCGCAGCATAGCCATATCTGGCTCTTACTCCAATAAACTTTACATTCACTCACTCACTCACTGACCATGAATTAAAAGAGCTGCCTATTAATTTATATTTCAATCTAAACAAAATGTATTTTAAACTTTGCTTAAGTTAATTTCGAACGTTTAATTTTAAAAGCTAACAAATACTAAAATTATACGGAATCATATTTACTCAATAGTTTATTGTATTTATCTATTTATAATTTAATACGTAGTAAGTGTTTTGAGCATCCAAAGCCGTCTTTGATGTTTAAACTATGAAAGCGAGCAGCGTAATAAATTCTGGTTTTTAATCATAGTTTAAGTACAGTTAATTCAATTAACTTATCAATGCGAAGAATTATTCTTTAGTAAGCACTTATTGCAGTGATCTTTTAGTCAGCTATTAATCCTTTCGGCAAACCATCTCAAAATCGATATTCTTAATATATATAAATTAATACTCGTATGAAATATTGAAGTCTGAAGTATTTATTTTTTATTTATGCCCTTTTCAAGCATTTTAATTTTATGAAATTCACAAACAAAAATGAAATATGCGAGATTATGAAACAAATTATAAATTTTAAATAAAGCATTATTTTGCGTATATAGCTTTCAAAATGAAAGATGATACTGAAGAAAATATTTTCAACTGATAAATAACAATGGAAAAGTATTTAATAAAATAATAGGTTTCAAATAAGCCTAATATTCTACATCACTTATATCGTTGTATCCACTTATATTGTTCGTCTTAAGCATTCACATGTGAAAATATTTTACATTTTATCAACAAAGAAATTGTATTTATATAGAAGAATTACTATATTTATGTTAGAGCTTATAATGAAATTAATTTTAAGCTCAAAATTAAAAGAAAAAAATACTATTAAGTTTGAAAAGAGGGGTGGAAATAATTTTGGCGCACTTAATTTGACGAAATATATTTGTTTTTATTAAATAGTGCGTTTTTCATTCAATTATTCTATAATCAGGAACAGTAAATACTCATATCTTGCATTTGAACGATATTATAACAATCAATTTAGCGAAAATAAGAAAACCAGTTTTTGAAAGAATCTGATGTACTACAGAACTTCTTTTACACTTTCTCGATTAATTCTATTTCGACATAAACTTGTCATTTTTTTTTGCTAAAATTTACTTTGTATATTCTTGCCGTTCGTCTTACGCTTTATCAACATGAGATAACATGTTGTTTTGAGAAAATGGCGTCAACAAAAATGCGTGGACATACGATATAGGATATATGGTGTTAGGTTCAATAGATTGACATTATATTAACAGGTCAATTGAAAAGTCCCCGGCCTACCATAGTAAAACACATTTTTTTTGGCAAAATTTGTTTTTTTATTCAACATAATTCCCTTCAAGGATGATACACTGATTATAGCGACCCTCCAACTTTTCGATACCATTTTTGTAGTACGATTTTTCCTTTGCTTCAAAATAGGCCTCAGTTTCGGCGATCACCTCTTCATTCGACGAAATTTCTTCCCAGCGAGCATTCTTTTGAGATCTGAGAACAGGAAATAGTCACTGGGGGCCAGATCTGGAGAATACGGTGGATGAGGAAGCAATTCGAAGCCCAATTCATGGATTTTTGCCATCGTTTTCACTGACTTGTGACACGGTGCATTATCTTGGTGAAGCAGCACTTTCTTTTTCTTCAAATGCGGCCGTTTTTCGGCGATTTCGTACTTCAAACGGTACAATAACGCTATGTAATAGTCGCTGTTGATGGTCCTTCCTTTTTCAAGGTAGTAAATGAAAAGTATTCCATGCGCATCCAAAATACAGACGCCATAACCTTGCCAGCCGACTGTTGCGTTTTTCTACGCTTTGGAGCGGGTTCATCGTGTACAGTCCACTCGGATGACTGTCGAATGGACTTTGGAGAGAAATGATGGAGCCATGTTTCATCCATTGTCACATATCGACGCAAAAACTCGGGTTTATTACGCTTGATCATCTTCAAACTCTGCTCCGAATCATCAACTCGTCGTTGTTTTTGGTCAAAAGTGAGCTCACGCGGCACCCACTTTGCAGAGAGCTTTCTCATACCAAAATATTCGTGAATGATATGATGTACACGTTCAGTTGATATCTTTAGAGTGTCTGCTATTTCATTCAATTTCAATTGACGGTCATTCAAAATCATTTTGTGGATTTTTTTAATGTTTTCGTCGGTAACAACCTCTTTTGGGCGTCCACTGCGTTCACCGTCTTCGGTGCTCATTTCACCACGTCTAAACTTAGCATACCAATCCTTGATGATTGATTTTCCTGGGGCAGTGTCCGGAAACTTGGCATCAAGACAAGTTTTTGCTTCAACTGTATTTTTTCCCTTCAAAAAACAATATTTTATCAACACGCGAAATTCTCTTTTATCCATTTTTTTCACAATAACAAAAGTTGCTTCTCTCAAAATGCTGTAATTCACAAACTAATGATCCGACAGCTGTCAAATTTATACACGCATCTTTTGAGAGTTAGGGCTAACTAAAAACATATGGATTTAATTCTAGTAGCGCCATTTATGTGTCAGGCCAGGGACTTTTCAATTGACTTGTTACATTATGATTATAAAATTCCATTTAGTTTATTTGAGACACCTTTACACTGCTAGGTTATATTTAATTAATACTTTATAGCTTACTTTCACTTTAATATTCGAACAGAATATTCTTGTCTGCTTTAATAATTTATCGATCTGCTTTTATTTTATTATTGAATTTAATTGATTTTTATAGCAGAATCATCTGTTATTATTCTTTTTTTTTTTAACACTGGCAACACTGGAGCGAAAAACGTTTTGCTTGTGTAAGTAAAAATACATTAGGAATTTGAAGTATTTCCTTTTCTTGATAGTAATTCCTTGCCTGGGGCTTGGAAGAACGCTAACTTTACGGTAATATTCATTTTGAATAATTCTACTTTTTCGAGAACTTTACTGAAAAAAAATAGCACATATTGAAGTGAAATTAAGAAAGCCAATCGGTACCGTACCAGAAAATAATCTTGGAGAGTGCATATCGTCATTGAAATGACCAGAATAATTTTTTAGTTCAGAATTATCATTTGGTAAAAAGTAAATAATACGCTATATCAATCTTGTTTCTCCTATTTAAAACTGTTCAAGTATTGATATAATTTTATCAAGCTAAAAATTAAAATAGTAAAATTAAGATAAAATTAAAATAATTAAGATAAGGTGAGAATAAAATTTGTACTCTCGGCAGATTAATTTTTTTGGAGGCACCTCCCCTCCTCCCCCCTATCCATCTACAAAGACTGAACAAGAGGCTTTATATCAGTGGTAGCGAAGACTTTTCTATTCTTTTCTCAGGAGTTGGTTTAGATGGAATAAATTGTTCTGTTCATGATAAAAAAAAAAATTTGAGCATGAGGAAAAAAGGGCATTTTTTTTTAAATAAGTGTAAAACATCTATCATTGTACAACAAAAGAATTATCCAGAAATATTTAAATTTCTAGGACCCTTTGCACCTCCTGGGTACACCACTTAAGCCAATTTTAAGTTTTTGCACATGTTAAAATGAAATTCATAATTTTATTTTATTTTTTATTAGCAATTTCAATTTTTTTGTGACTTATTTATATTTATTTATATGAAAACTCGTATCGAATGGACTAAACAGAGAAATAAACGAAAATTTGTATAGTAATTTGGTAATACTTTTAGACATGGGTATATTATCAAATATGATGCGTAATATGAACGTGCATAGTATGACAAACATAAGCATTAGCTTGTGTTTATTTTGTAATTTAGAATAGCTGGTAGCCCTGGTAGAATTTATTCGTTTCGGTGAATCACAATAAATAAATTAATTAATCATATAAAAAAACTCAAAAAGTTATTTTATTAATGTAAGAAGAAATAAGAACTTTAATACAAAATTGAACATTACATTTCTTTGGAGCATGTTGATGTGTATTGTAACATATTACACTATGCAAATTAACATAAAAATAGATTTCAGTTTAAGTAGCATTTATTTATTTTCGATCGCGTGCTCGTGTTGTTAGAATGTCCTCGTTGAAAAGTATTTCATATTAATCTTCGTCGTATAGGATCACATTGCATGTACTAAATGAGGTCTTATTGTATTAGAAAGATATATTATTTAATCGATTAAATAAATTTATTATGAATTTCAAAAATAATATCAACTACAAATGTCTTGTTTTGTGAAAACACAGATAATACAAATGATAGTTTCGTTGTGAGCAATAAGCTAGTTAATAAGGGAAAAATTGTTTAAAAAATATTTAAATACACTGAGAAAAAAAACTCTTTTTCTGTCAATAGGTGTCGCCACGGACACTTAGTTTTTTTTTTTTAATTTTATTTTATCTCCAGTTCCATGACAGCATTTACCCTTATGAAGCGATTGCTTTCTTTTTATTACCGAATTCTTATAAGATGTTAAGTTCCCTAAAAATTTCTTAAAAGTATCGCAATAATCTATATTTTATATTCATGATCAAAGACATAATGTTCTCTTTTCATTTACTGAATACATCACAATGCCACTTTAGTGCATTATTATGAAAAATAATTTTTAATAAACAAACGAAAAAAATATTATAAATTTTTATTAACAATACTCTGTTTTTTCCCCTTCAAAATATAAATCCGTTTGTTATACTAGATTAATTTTCTGCATTTTACTGCTCTCCGGCTTGATTTCATTCTGAATTCTAAAACTTTGAATATTCAAAGCATTGCGAAAAAAAATGTCAATTGAAGATCATTTTGAAATAAAAAAGATGAATAAAATATTGCTATAACACCACTGAAAACAAAACTTATACCCAAATCAAGAATAAAAATGAAGAAAATTTTATAGTCATGATATATATATATACATATATACATACACACACACATATATATATAATATGTGTGTATGTATGTATATAGTTTGTATATATATATATATGTTTATGGATATGTATATTTGTTACAAGTAGTGCTGTGAGAAGACTATGTAAATCAATATCAAATGCAAGTACATCTTCTGGATGTCTGTGTGTGATTAGTCCTGGAACTTTCTGAATATACTGTTTATTTTCTTAATTTCTATCCAAAGGGCTTTTTAAATTAAATGTTGTATTATTTTTAGGTGATAACACTTTTTACTATTTCTTTGTATGTTGTCTCCATTTCGACACACACTAATCTAAATAGACTACCTCGTTGGCGCTCAATATTTGTATCCATATTTAATATTTAACAGTTTCATGAGCTAAATTCCCTGAATGCAATAATTCTGAGTTAATTTTTCTGTTTCAAAATGTATCTCTAAACATATCATCTCATATATTAATGGATTTGAGAATATGAAGATATATTACAGGTAACATCAGTCATTTTCTTTCGCGAATTACAAATCGTTCAAAACATCTTACTCTGTCAAAATCTCGAAATCTATTTAAATTAGAGTGTTTCGTTGTTTTTTTGTTATTCATCTTAAAATTTAATTTAATTTAATGGAAAAGACTAGATATCAGCCCCACGTTAATGATATTATCGTAAATGAAGTAATTCATCTGGTATTCATCACTGAATAGCATTGATCGTATGATCTTTCCACGTAGAAATAAACATGGTTCTGGCAATTTGTGCGAGGTATTTGATTAGAGAAGTACTGTCGTTTAATTATTAGAGTTATTGTAAAATTAAACTGCGATAATGTGTGGGTGTATTATTATGCTAATGAATAATGATTGAAATGTAATTAATCTTCATAAGTTTGAGGATTGGAGCTCCATAAACGATATTAGATTGGGCAAATGATCATTGTCATTGAGCAGCTCAAGTTTGAGGAGACTGTTAACTGCCTAAACATACCACTCGACTCTGGTATATGAATTAATTTTAATTACTGTGAGAATTCAAGTTTATAGAATGATATATATATATATGTATATATAATGGTGAAATATTTACCCCTTCTCATTTAGCAAAATGTTGGGCTCTGCACTTTTCGAACAAATTGCATCATTTTGTACTTCCTTTATCGGTCGTCTGTATCTGGCCCCTTTCCTTGTGTTTTAACCATAACACTTTGGTAATTTTTATCCTCGCTTTTCGAAGCGTTTCTTCTGAAACATCTACACTATCCGGTCGAGCGTCCTCTGGGTGGAGAGGGAGTCATCTCTCTCGCCCACCACACACGCACACACTGGTGAGCAAAACTTAAGCAACAATGTACATTTTAAGCAGATATCCTTGAAATTGCAGAAATTTTGTTATTACGATCAGTACGATAAACACGCAGTTCAGTAGAAAGGTGATGCGATGCAAATGTTAGGAACAAAATGTCATAGGCGACGTGAGTACACGCAAAACACGTGCGGTTGGAGCGCGCAGCTCAAGATTACAATAAAAGGAAGAACGGAGGCGCAATGAAAGACATTCACTGCAAGTGCAAGTGAGTTCTTTCGTGAAATATGGCTAGAAGAAATTACCTAGACGACTTAACATGCGGAAGAATGATCAGAAAGCTGGAGGAGAGGTGTAGTTTGACCAGTGTAGCTGAAGAGTTCGAAATCAACAAAAGTGTCGTTTCAAGCGCTTGGAAAGCCTTCTAAACCATAGCTACAGCTGTTAGAAAGGTTGGTGGTGGCCGCCCTAGGAAAACAACTGCAGTGGATGACCGATATATCATCCTGCAGGCGAAAAGAGCCCGATACCAGTGAGCAAGAGCTATTGCTTACCAACTGTGTACAGCAATAGGACGACAAGTGTCGTGTTTTATTGTGGCCAGGTGCCTTCACAAAGGTGGCCTATTCGATCGCAGTACTGAACGCTGCATCCCTATAAAAGTACCATCGACGGCATCTTTCAGAGTGGTGTAAGGAACACAAAAACTGGACATCTCATCAATGGAGTCATGTCCTCTTTACGGATGAAAGTCGTTTCAGTACCATAAGGGATTCTCAACACCAGTTGATTTGGAGAGAGGTTGAAACAAGGTTTCATCCCAGCAACATCACGGAAAGAGATTATTATGGTGGTCTAGGTTTTGTCGTCTGGGGGAAGCATTATATTGAACGGGTGGACTGAACTCCACATTTTCGACAGAGGTTTTGCAACCAGAGACAGCTGTTGTAAAGAGGTGATCGTTCCCCATGTGTGTTCGTTCCAAGGTGCTATTGGACCAGACTTCGTTTTTATGGATGACAATGCACGGCCACATCGGACTGCTGATGTTTAGCAGTCACTGGAAAGTGAAGATATCACTCGAATGGATTAGTCAGCGTTCTCCTCTGAAGTAAATCCCATAGAACATGTGTGGGAATTTTTGGGGAGACACCTTGTGGCACGATTACATCCCCCGAGGAACACCCAACAATTGAAGCAGAGGCTGATTGAGGAATGGGCACTGTTACCTCAAGAACTGTTGGATAATCTAATGCTGAGTATGGAGAGACGGGGCGAAACAACCACTGCAGTAAGGAGAGGGCATATCTCATACTAAAGAACATCTGATTGTTGGACTGTTGTTCTTCCTCTTGGATCGACAACATGTGTAATAATACTGTGAGTTCAATAAAACCTTTTTTAGTTTGAATCCGTACTATATTCATTTTTGCGCAGCTATGCTTTCGTCATCGTTTAAGTACAAAATGCTGTCTCTCATTTCTGAATTTCATGTCTCTCATAAGATTTCATGTGGAGTTATGGCAAAAAAAAAAAACAGCTGTTGCTTAAGTCTTGCACGAAAATTATTAATATAATTTTTGATTCAAATATTTATACTTATATTTTCACACCACGATAACATAATAACCGAATTCTATTTATGCTTTTCAAATTTTACTAACCATTTTATATATTACGAGTATATAATAAATTTTAAGGAGTGGCTACTATGTACAAAAATTGATTTCTTAAAATATGCCAGGAAAATTTATGTTGTACTTTATTTTACTTGAAACAGGAGGGCAGGATGTAATAGTTTTGTGTTATATATTTTTTAATCATTAAATTTCAATTTTATGGAATTCTGAAACAATACTCTCCATCTGAAATCCCGTTCCGTATCTGTGTATAAAGGATGCACTGCACTAATTGGAATATTTTTTAGATTAATGTTTTTTCAAAAATGTGCGATCTTTTGGCTGGTTTGTTTGCTTTAAATGGTATGATGTCTAGAGAGTATTATCTACACTAATTTATTATAATTAATTTAAAATACTGAAGTTGATGTTTGCAAGATAAAGTCCTTGTCTCTCTTACAGTTGCAAATCAAATTCAAGATTTTGGGTGCATGTTACACGCCTAAAAAATATTGCATTGTACTCGGACGAGATGTCGTATGTCGAAAGTTTTGTAGATTTCTAATGTTCCATCTGTTGGGAAACTTTGGGTTGAATGAATTGGCACGCATCTTTTCCAAAACCACAGGACATATTCTTTTGTTTTGGTTAGATAGATGATTATAAAACCAGCTGTTGGTCACTAAGTACTTCAACCAGGGCAGGAATCGGTACCTACAAACTGGACGTCTGCTGTGGGGTTGTTCTTGATTTCCAGGATAATCGGACTCTTAAAGGTCAAAGTTCATGAGAAACAGAAATGTTGCTTGTCTTTTCTCACGAATCTAGATGTTTTTAAGGAGGATCTTGTCCGGATGTAAGGGGGGCCACTAACGTTGTTAATGGTACTTCCGCCTTGAGGGATTTTCGACCTTGTTGGAAGGGGAGAAAATAGTTGACCTTGAAGTTCCAGCGGCTGTTTCGAACCCTCGTCCTGTAGGTTCGAAGGAAAGTTGACAGATCGCTTGTTGCAACGCCTTTACCAACTAGACTAAAAATAGACGTCTCGTTCTGGTTAGTTATTAAGGCGTTTTTACTTCTGGCGTTATTGTTGAAGAGAACCGCTTCAATCTGTTTTCCTTGGAGATTAGAATTCTATCTTGAAAATTCAGTGTTTATCATCACAAATTCATTGTTTTCATAGCATATTCAAGAAAATTCAGTGTTCATCACACGAAATAAAGTTTCAGATAAGGCATTAAAAAAAATTCTTCTCTTTCTATTCTTCAATGTTTATTTTTAACACATAATTTTGTTTATAATTTTTTTTGTGGGGAAATATACTAAAAAATACAGATTCGGCTTTTATTACTGAATCATGTAATGCTGTAATGTAGAGCAAAATCGAAGAATAGACATTTCTTTAAAAAAATTCCAAAGAATTTTGAAATGTTGTGATATAACAATAATTTATTTTTTGTACATTACTTTTACTTGAGTTGTAAAAAATAGTTAAACAGCTAAAATTGTAAGCTCTGTTTTTATAAGTTAATTGCTTATACTCAACATCTAGACTTCATCTTGTTCATAAAATAACTGATTTATTTTGAGATTGTCAATGAAATGTCACACTTTCTACCGAAGAAAGACTTTTCTTTAGGTCAAAAAATGAAAGACAGCGCTGAAACGTAATGCGGAAAAAAAACTTTACAGAAACCACAATTACGGAGCTGCTGTGTTAAATAAAACATTTATATAAAACATCTTTCCTTTGAATATTTCAATTAGCAAAATTAATGCGATAAAAAACGTCTTTCAATAAATAATAGCGTTACTCCTCACTTATGAAAGAAACTTTGTAAAAATGATGTAGTAATCATGGACTTTTCTTGCTAGATAAAATAATAAACAGATTCGATAACAATTAAAAATGTTTTTACGTTAGTAAATTCTTGAAGCTAACTGTTTCTCCTACTATATGACCACTGTAACCTAATGGTCATGTCAGCGAAATCGTTGCTGGTAATGCTTCCGTCGAGTCACAATGTCTCTGAAGACCCACCGCGTAGCGGAGCTGACGCGCATAAAATCTGTCAAGGTTCCAAGACCTCCAATGGCGGGGCGGGGAAGTTTAGGGAGAGAAGTGCCAGCTCTGGTATCGTCTTCATCATATGATCGTCGTCCGGAATTTCGAAGTCCGTCGCCAGTAGCTTTTTGTATTTCCTCTAAGTGTGACGCTAATAAACATTTAATTAATCAATTAAAATCTGACTTTACCTCTACCTTCCAGCTTCTCTGTTACATAATTTTGGCAACGATCCTTGACAACGAGGATCTTTTAATAATATTCTCTCTGTCCCGCCAATTAATGTAAATATTAAAACACAAGCAACTGAATATTTCTACTTAAATTCAATATAATATTTTATTGTACTTTACCAAGAAGCAATTAAATCTTTATTATATTTAATTACTAGTTCAACAAAAATACTTGCTGTTCCCTTTGCTTAACTTACATTTTTGAAAAAGGCTAACTATTTCACAATGTTTAAGCCATTTTATCGCATATCTTCTGCAATTATGTCGATAATATTTATTATATAATAAGAAAATGAATTGTAAAATTAAGTGTTTATGATTTCTAATACCAAGATATTAAGAATCATACATTAATGTTTCAATTTCTTTAATATCAGAGTACTAAATATCTTATTCATAATTCAACAATCTTTAAAATATTGCTGAAAGTTTCATGTTCTACAGTTTGTTAAATGTTACAAACGACTTTCTGATATATTTATTTCATCTATAAAAGTCTATTAGATATTCGTCTCTCTTCTCAAAAGTACAATGGTTGTTTGTGAGATGAATATGGTTGTGTGGGTAGAAGCGAAGAGAGAGGGGATGAAAGAGAAAAGTTGTAAAAGATGTTTTTACTTCAATTCCAACAAAAGATTTTGTTTAATTAAGTGAATATGATATTTAATCATCCACTCTAGTGTTTAATAAAAACATTCTATTTAAAACTGTCTTTTGGTTATTTTTTTTCTTTTCAGTACAGTTTAAAAGATTCCAACAAAGGCCAAATGCATTATTTGAGAAAAATTTCTTAACAAAGAATCGATACAGTTTATTTAGTTGGACCTGAAAAAAATAAATTCGATGGAAAAGAATTAAAAAGGTTAAACTGATATCAAAAACAATTTTGGAAGCGTCATTTTCTCCTATAAATAAAAGAATATCAGTATATTATTATTTTTTATTTGCAGATAATAAAATGAACATTTTTCACCAAAAATATCCACGAAAAATGTGTAAAAGTAATTTATTTTCGATTTCATGCAGTCTAAATTTATCTAAGTACTTGTGTTTTCTTTCTTTTTACACCCGCATCAATTTCGCTATTCATTTGTGAACGTGAATTCCAGTGAGTGAAGTCTAAATTAAAACGAGCGGAAATATTTTAGAAGATATATTGCTGGAAAAAAAATAAAGTACTATTTAAGCAAACAAAAGCATTTTTATGTATTATTTGTCATTTTCTGTATGAATGATTTTATTAAATTTAAGCATAAGAACAGTTTAGGCAGGTGTTTTTTTTTAAATAAAAGGATGTTCCATGTTCTTTTTTTTTTTGCCGTAACATTAGATGAACACGTTGCGATTCAATTGATGTACGGTGTATAGTGAAAATTGAATACATCGAGAAGTCAATGTACGTTGATTTTATATGTTGAAATACGTGAGTCAATATAGAGAAACATTTTTATTAACATAACTTATATAAATATTAATGACTTAAAATATCATTTCGTGGATTCCTTTCATATTTTTCTTACAAATATTTTTTGACGTTGTGCTATTCGCGGTTTTTTCTTCACTGACCTATGGGAGTTTTTTTTTATGTGATTTGCATAAAATTCCGGCTTCTTTCCAACCAAATGAAACGTGAATTAGGTACATTAGATGATTATAAGAGGCGTAATAAACTAAATTAGTGATAGTGGTTGCGAATTAGAAATAAAATCGATAGAAAAGTGACAAATAATAACGAGACTTGTAAGTTAATTGGTTTGAATTGTTGTAATTGATCGTTTATAGTAAATTTTATTTGAAATGATTCCTGGTTATAGAGTGGCAGGAGTCGAATATGCCGTATTCAAACTCACTCGGCACGAATGAATTGGTAAGCTAAGACTTCATCGTTTAATCATAAAAAAAGATTTAAGAGAGTTGACAAATTCGAAAGAGTGATCTTACGGGTTCTGTGATGATAGCTTATAAACTGTGTGACAATATTCTATTACCCGTCTTGTCTGTCATCTAAAAGTTTACTCAAATTACAAAATCTAAATTTCAACTTAAGTTCAATCACAGACAAATTAATTAAAATAGTCAATTATATCCAAAATATATTTTATTAATCCGGAAATTATGGGATATTCTCCACAGTTAAGTCCATATCTGCTAGCACTAACAACTTCAATAACCTATCAAAGAATACGCTTACCGGGATAGGAGTTGAATACCTCTTTCAATCGCTAATTTCAGGAAATCCACTGTACTCGCCACATGATTTCCACGCATATCACACTATCACCGTTCCCATTACCGCAAGCTTATTATTCAATCCAATTTTCCGTCTCTTTTATACTACTTGATTACTTAAAGTTTTACATCATCTGCATCATCACGTTTCATTTGATTGGGTAGAAGCTGGAAACTTAATTATAAATCAGAAAGAGACCCCCAGCTGTTATTCGAAGATAAAATTCGCGAATAGCCAATATTACAGGTATGTTGTCTTTTTTATGATGACTGTTTAATTTCGAACTTTATTGATTATTTAATTGAACTTTACAATGTTAATTAATATGAAAGGAAGCAGTTACAGCTTGGCAGTGTAACTAATATCTTATATTTGATTAAACAAATCCTTTTCTGTAACTGTTTCTGAACTGTTTTGTAGTTTTTTTTTAATTTAGTTTTTATTAACGTCTCACTGGAAGCAACACGAAGGATATTGACGATGAACCTCGTAATTTTGAACCTCGGTCAAGTGACGAGGACTAAACCAGAGCTGGCACCTCCTCTCCTAACATCCACACCACGCCAATGGAAGGACTTAGGGCCCCGACAGATTTAACGTGCATCAGCCCAGGCTACATGGCGGGTCTTTAGTGGCCAAGGATAGAACCCGCGACTGAGCGAAACCGCCGGCCACAAATCCGAAGCCATGACCACTAGGTTACCGCAGCCGCACTGTTTTGTGAAATAGAATTGGTTATAAGTGACAATTCCACCGATCGAGTTTTGACTTGAAGGTAGCAGTATGATTCGTAAAAGAGAAAACGTAACTTCTGTAAAACGTTGATTTTGTGTATGTGATTGCTTGCATTTATGAAATAAATGGATAGAAAACGCTAGTTGTGAAATGCTCTTGAGCTGCCTGAAGTGCTCAAGACCTGATTCCTGACTGAAGTGAAATATTTATTTCAATTTTCATATTTTAATTCGAACATATTACTTTTTTATAGCAAGACAACCGTCTGAAATGAAGTTTTATTCTATCTCATAATTCTATTTTCATATTTTTATTTTGAATTCTTCATTATTCCATAATACTTCCCTTTTTATCACGTTCATGTGATTTTTTTTTTAAAATTTGTAATATGTAGTAAAAACAGGGTCGCCAAAATTAAATTTTCTCTTCTCAGAGGGCTGTGCCGGGTGTTGTATGGATCATAATGATATAAATTCTGGACAACAGATATTTCAAATCATACGTTCGAAATTTATTAAAAAATGAAAATAATGCAACAGGTCACCGATAAGTTGTGCTGCAGCGAAACAAAATGTTCTACAGATACTAGTTCTCCACAATGCTTTCAAATCGTAAGATTGTGTTCCACTAGTGGAAGCTTTATGTAAATAGGTCAAACATACATACATAAGAGAGAGAGAGAGAGAGAGCTATGAAAAGCTGTAACCAAATGTTCATTGTAATGAAATCCATTTTTTAGCGAGGTTGAATTCATAATTTTTGTTACAAACAAAATTTAAGCACAACATTCGAGTACTTTACCATAATTTCTTTCAAAACAGAAAAGCAAAGCACGAAATCGAAATTTAATTCAGTGACTAGACAAAGCATAAAATATGCATGTAACTAATGTTTGTTTATGTACTACACCTGACTGCACAAAATTTCAATTTGTTTGGATTCTTTTCTGAAAGGCTTTTATTAATTTTTGATAATGTTTAGGCTCATGAAATAAATATTTCTTGTATTTTTATTTTTACGCATGCATATACGCATTTCAAAAAGCTTAAATTGTTAGGATTACCACTTAATTGAGCCTACAGGCTAAAATGTATTCTTTTGCAAAAAAACCTACCTCTGATTCGATTGTCACGGTGAAATCAAAAACATTTGGAAAAATGTTGCGAAACACAACCATATTTTAATAAAGTAAAAACATCTAAAACGAAGAATTTAAAAGTAGATACACTTTTTTTTAAAAAAAATAAATTAATATTAGTACTTTTCATTTTGAAAAAGATTTGAAAAAATAGATTTAAAATGGACAATATAAAAATGACTCTTTTTCTATATTAGTATATTCAATGAGATTATAATTTTATAAATACTTTTATCCACAAACAACAAATTTGATTAAGATATAACGGGTATCAATTAATTCATAACTATTAATAAATTCGATTAATATATTACTTTCTCGCATTATGTATATTTTGAATTATGTGATTACGTTGTACTTGTAACATTAAAAAATTAATAGTAAAGAGACTAAAATTTTTCTTAAATTATTTTTTTACCACACCTCTATGTAAAATCATCTATTGTCATCTCATTTAACTAAAAATATTATGGTAGGAATTTTTTTGATTCTGAAAAAAAACCTCTTCAACGAATAGTAATTTTGACAAGTGATTTAACCAACTTATGTTAACGTATGGTGTTGGAAATAATTACACGAGACAGGCCCCCCCGCCAGGGAGCCCCTTGTCTCGTGTAAGTGAGAGAGCACGGGTTGATGGATAATATTTCAGAGTGCTCTTGGATCTGGACCACTTAAGGTGGGTTATTTTCTTGCATTTGATGTAATTTCTCCTGACCGCAAAAGCGGGTTAAGTTAAAATATGGGCTATTTGGAAGCCTTGTGTAATTTGAAAATAGCACAATTATTTGTTTATGAGTGATTGGCGCGTAGAGACTGTAAATAAATGTGTATTTGCTCTCCCTATTTTGGCTTGGTGGATATTAGTCTCCAATATATGGTAGTAACAGTGAAATAACTATCACAGAATATTATCAAAAAATTGAACTCTTTACAAATTTTATAAAACAGATTAGAGGACATAATTTTTTTTTTGAATTTGATGGCTGATTTGTTTAATCAGATGTTGTTTAAACAACTTTTGCTTTCATTTACAGTAAAAAAGACAATATTAGCATGAGAATATTGCAGTAAAATAATCACTTTACAATTTTTTTTGAAAAAAAAAACAACAACAACTTGTACGAAATTTCTTTCATTTATTTCAATCAACGAAGCTTTATAACTATAATTCAGCAATATTATTTGTTCATGAGGATAAAATTATGTTATAACTTTAAGATGAAATATATTTACAACTCTTAAAGGGAAATATATTTAACTTTTACTTATATATATTTGAGTACTTAACTTACTCATGTAAAACACTTCACAACACACACACACATACACTCACATGTATAACTTTTAAGTGAAATATATTTATAACTACTTTTTTTAAAAATTCATTTTTATTGTAAACACATTTTAATTTATTTTTTGGACAAAATGAATGCAAATTATACATTTATATTAATCTTTTAATTAAAGTTTTATCTATAAAACTATTCAAATCATAATTTTTTTCATTTTAAAATAATTTGAATAAATTAAAAGAAAAATATAAAAATTGTTACAAATATATACTATGTAATTTACAAGAAGTAGTAAAAGTCGTTCTACTTTTCCACTTAATCAGTAATTTTTTCGTGTATGCTTTTGTTTTTATTATTGAATTTCAAACGAATCTATAACAATGAAAAAATATTTAACAAAGTTTCTGAACGTTGTTGTTAATAGATAGCTCTAAAAAACCTTTAAACGTTGGTAGTTGTTTATATTTGTATTAATTATCGTGCATTCTTTTGAAAAATACGTCTTAAAAATGAAAATAACGTATCTATCCGTATAATTTAAAACTCATTCTGAGTAGGTTTTCAGAATGAGCTCTTTATGACTTTTTGTATATTTAGATCTTGCTTTCTTGATGTATTTCACATTTATTTTCATACAAATAATTTATTATAAGCAAATTATATAAATGTCTTTCTCGCATTTTACAAGCAAGGAAGTCATTATCAACTCATTTTCCAAGTTTTTCTCTCTGATAAGCGAAATTATTCATTCTTATGTGAGAGGAAACATATTTTCTTATTTACAAACTTTAATTTCAATTCTGCCTTAGATCTACTAGTATGAGAAAATATATCATCAAATTAACTTATTTTATGCTAATTTTAAATAATTCTCATTCTTTCAAATTAAAGGTAATGAAATTTCCATTATTATGAAAACCTTATAATAATGAATCTTATAATAATCTGAAACATTTCTTATCTTTTTATCCAGAGTATGTAAATTTGTTGCAAAGTAATGTTTTTTTTTTTTTTAATGAAGCAGAATATTTCTATATTTTTTTAAAAAAGGGAAAATAATAAAATTTCTAGTAACATTTATGATAAAAGGGACCTATTTTCTTTTGTGACTCAAAAATACCCTTATGGGGCAGTTCATTAAGCCTGAATATTCTTAAGAATATAAGTTTTTTTCACATATTACGTAATAACTAGACTTATGAATAAAATACAGGATAATTACTTTAATTCGGATAGGTTAAAAAATTTGTATTCAAGCAGAATTTCCTTTGGATTTTATTTAACAAAATAATTATTAAGTTTATTTTTTTTTTCTTTATTTTTTATTCCGAATTCTCTACAAATTTACTTATATTAGTACTCCTTCTTTGTTATAGATTTGAACATTGCTTTTCTTTTTCTGGAATGGGAAAATTTTGTTTCATTAGAGGAAAATTTTGATCAAGGTATTTACCATGCATGGTATATCATGCATGTTTTTGTAACGTTTTGAAATCTTATTGATTTATTTTTTAAATTGTTCTGTCTCTATTTTCTCTAGATACTAATTGAATATGTTTATTTTCCTATATGTCTATGTTTAACACGATTTCTTCCTTTGCAATTTCTTTTTTTCTCCTTGTTTCTTTTTTGAATTTATAAAGTTTCCAATTTGGCTTATAACACTTTTCGGTTAGGATGGTAGGGTACCGGTGTGTATAAAATATTGTTTAATCAGCTAATTGTCAAAAACAACATTCGAAGTTTATAAAGTTATATTTCATTTTCTTTATAGTTTTTCATTTCTTTATTTTTCATGCCATGCTTTGTACTTATTCATAACATTAAGTTATCTCCTTGCTATTTTTCTTAGGGTATTTGATCTTTTCCTTAATTGTTTTGTTCCGTTATGCTATCTTTTTTGAGTTGTATTTCTGGCAAATAATTTTTTTTTTCATTTTTCTTAAAAATTTTTGTAAGTCTTTTTCGTAATTTTAAAATTTTTCTTTCTTAAGTCTTGTTTCTATATATTTGTATTTATTCATGATTGAATTTTATCTTCCTATTTTTGTTTAGTATTCTTTCAAATATTTAATCACTTTCTTAATTGTTTTGTTACGTAATTTTCTTTTTTTCTTAGGTATTTGTAATTAATTATTTTTATTTTACTATTTATAAACTAAAAAAAATTAATTCTTTCTTGTAATTCTGAAATTGTTCTTGTAGTTCTATTACTTTCTTGTAATTCGATCATTTTCTTCATAATTTGAAAAAAAAAATTTTTTTTCTTATGTTTCAATTCTTGTTTCTATAATCTTTTAAATTTATTTCAAATATTTAGCTATATTAATGAATTATTTTTTAAACATTACATTGGGTACGTTGCAAGATATTGTTACGAAACTGCAATGATATTTCCCTGCAATTTTACTCTCATAAATGAAAAGAGATATTTACATATGTTTTGTCGGATTTCGGTAAGCGTTAAGCTGTGACCTTCTTTCCGACTTCGGCAACAAATTGAAGGCTCTCGGAAACGCTGGAATTTTCCCTTTGACTTCACACCTGGATGGGACAGATATAAATATAAGCAAGCGCTGAAATGAGTGAATCTGCGGGAATCTGTCTGCCTTTGAATTGCAAAGTGTTATTTTGGAAATTTATCCGAGGAGTAAATTAGTAAGCTGGTGAGTTGAACGTTATTGAAAATGATATATATATATATATATATATATATATAGTTAAATTTGTATAATTCTGTTATTTGAGCAACATCATTTCCTGAATATTTGTTAATAGAACGTCATTTTCCATTATCCTTCTGGCTAGACTGTTTCCACCGTGCACCCACGAGAAGGATTTTTGTAAGAGTTTATAATGTATATTAACGTTATGCCATATAGTTCGAATTGCTTTGTTTTTGTGGTTCACATTATTATGCGGAGAAAAAAAAAACAGTCGTTGTAGTCGAAAGATCAAGCTCGTGAACTCACTGCCAGCGTTGTTTCCGTTGAGTCTTGGGTTAAAGCTTGGTTGTCAAAAGAGACTCATGATGTAGCGATGCTGATGCACATTAAATATTTCGAAGCCCAACTCTTCTCGAGGGTGTGATAAGAAAGTTTGGAGTTAAGATGCCAGCTCAGGTGGTGTTCTTGTCACTTGACTGAAATTCATAATTACGAGGTCCGTCGCTAATACCTCTCGTGTTACTTCTCAATGCAACGTTAATAAAAATCAATCAATATGGTCAGAAAATGGTTCTTTTTCTGTTTTTGAACAAACATCCTGCCACATTTTTTTCTATGTCTATATTAAATACATGTTTGTACATTCAAGTTTGGCAGATCTATTTATGTTAATACTCATAGATCTGTCTTATAAGAAATGTTGAATATATGAAAAGATTACTGCATGTTTTCTTTGAGTTTCTGTCCCTTACTCACATGTAAGAAATATATATTTGAATTTACGCATTTTACTGTTCCAGCATCCCGTTTTTTTCAGCTTTATATTCCTAATAAAGCTTTAGAGCATATAGGTTACATGTATCTCTTAGGAACCTCATTTGTGAAGGTTCTTTGAGTTGGTTGAAAGTGTGAGGGGAAACTGGGTATTAATTAACGTTTTAAAACTATTAATAAGATTAAAAATACGTCATGAAATAAAAACACACAAATATAGATTATAATTCAACAATATTCTTTATTCATCCAAGTGAAATTATTCAGTGGATTTAGGTATCCAAGAACATTGGAATTTCTTTCCAGTGTAATATGTTTTTCTACACATGTTTCCTCTAAAACATTTTTAGAGAACTATTTCGTTTCGCGTTCCACTTCTTAAGATTCGGTTCCGCGTTTTTGGTTGGACTCTTTTCAAAGCGAGTCTCGAGATAAACAACCAAAACAGACTGCAGTGAACGTAAAAGACATCAGTGATGGAAATACCAATAACGCTATACAAGTACCTTGTTCATAGAAAGAGTAGGATCAGGTATTGAAATGATGGGTATGATATATTATGCATAATGAAAGAAAAAGGTTATATATAATATATAGGAATGCATATATAAATGAGTTCGTAATTATTTTCGATATTTTTTAAAAATTAATTTGTTTTATTTTTAATTAAAATTTATTTCACTGTCATTTGCATCGATTCTTTAAAAAATTGTAAGGTTGAAAGATTAATTATGAAATTTAAATTTCAAAAAACAATTTTAGTTTCGATAGTCATCCTGTACTTAAATTAAAATTCTTTCAGTCTTAGAATGTGACAATGAAGAAATGATTTTTTGAAACAATTTTTTTTGTCATGGGTTTTTGTAATTTGTATAACATTATATGTTTTTTAGACATTTAGATGCAAAATATTCTACAGTGTAATGTAAATGGTATAAAAATTTAAAAAAATGATAGAATATATGAAATATTGTTTAATGAAAATGCATTTTAAAAATTTGTAAATATTCAGATTTTAACTCTTAGATATTACATTTTGCATACACATGGCAAAAAAAACCCCATATACAACCTTAAATATGCATTTTAATTTAAGTACAGCAAATTTTTAATTGTATTTCAGATGTATAATAACTAAATTTCAATAGTAAATAACATAATCAAAAAGTGTAGTTTAAATACAGCTTTAAATAAGATATTGAAGCATTATTTTGCATTATATTATATCTCTTTCCTATAGGAAATACTTATTAATAGCTGTGCGTGCGAAAGCAGTAATTGAATAATATGTAGGTAAGCAGCGCCTAATTTGGTTCTAATATCTAATAAAAATAATTTTGATTTTATATATAAACAAAATGCAAGAGAAATATATAAATTTTACAATAAACAAAACTATATACAGATTTTATGGATAAAATAAAGAAAATAAAGATAAGATAAACAATGCCATTTGCATAAATTAGCTCAAAGCGAAAATATATATACAAATCAATCTACTCTAATACTACTAAACATAAAATATAAGATAACAAGTATAAGATAAAAAATTGAGTGCAAAATGAATGCTTTGTGAAACCACCAAAGATTTTAAACGTAATAATGCCAATATTGTATCATGTAATAGCCAATTTTAATTAATTTAAAAAATAATGCCATGAATATTAGAAGCATAACGAGCATATTTATATTTGATTACATATTTATTATTTAAAATGCACAAATAACATTTCTTAATCAATTAAAAATACACTTCTGGAGCGTCTTTAATTTTTTTTTTCATATTTCGTGCTTAATATATACTCTTCGTAAATTAGTAGATTTTTTTTACATAATTCATTTGAAATAAATTTATGTTATTAAACAGAATAATGGCTAATTAATACATGATAGCTGAATTTTTACTATACGAAATTCGAGAATTTATAAGAGAATTTTCACAACAGCAAACAAGATTTTTACTTTCTTGTAAAATAACCTTAAGATAAGAAACTGTTATGAATGTATGATATAAATAATATGACAGACATAATTCAGTATGAATTAGCGGCCCATATTTATAACAAAGCCTGCCAAATTTATGAAATAATGAATAACAGAAGAAAGCAATAATAAATATTTCAAACAATTACAAGAGATCGTGAATAATACTTGGCTAATTAATATAATTAAACTGGATAATTACGATAAAGTAATATAATATAAGAAATGATTTATTCTTTTTATGAACAAGGTACGCTTTTCATTAACAACTATGCATACGTTCGTTTTCACCGTAGTGTCTACCAATTTAACTCCCAAAGATTGACGACGTTCTACAGATAAAAGAAAATCCAAAAAAGGAATTTTACCCTATCGAACGAAAATTAGGGGAGATTGGGGGAAGGTAAATGAATTGGTGGTAGTGAGAATAAAGGTTTCCCCGCAAGAACCATTTCGAACGATGCCTTATCTGGCCTCGTTCGAATTCACAGGTTCGAATTCTTTCTCAGAGGGAGCTTCGCGTTTACCGAATCTTATGAAAGTGTCGTTCACGTTCTCTTTCTTGGCCTTCTGGAAAGCTCGAATGCAGTTGGGGTCACTCAAGAGGGCTTTCCTGAGTTCCTGGGTACTGGTCACTCTACAGCCGTTGTGGTTGAGCAAGAATCGCTGAGGGAGGCCAACCTTGAGGGAGGAAAAGTCGGTTAGTTCTGGAGACGATTCCTGGTGACCTTCGCGGCTCTCTTCAAATAACATGGCGGCAGCAGGATGATTTTCCACAGCTCTGCCAGTTCCGGATTCACTGGATGGACTTCGTCCGAATCGGATGAAAGTGGAATCGACAGCCTTTTTTCTTTGACCTTGCATGGCTATTTAAAAAAAGATAGAAAAATGTAAATATCAAGGTACTATTTAAAATATTTTCAATAATAAATTACCAGCAGCCCCAATTTCATTTTTTATTCTTTGTTCATATAATATGTTTCATGTTCAAGATATTTCATGATAACGGGGTTGGAGATATTTTGTGTTATTTTTCAACAGCCGCAATGAGTCTTTGTTGCTCAAACAAATAACAAAATAGAGTAAAAAAGAACTTTTATGATACGCCAAACTTCAACGAAGTTTATAATATTTTGAAGAAATTCATTATCATAGGCCATGATGAATTTCAGAATATGAATGTAATAAATCTGTTGAAATTTATCATTAGCTATCTCAAATGAGTTACAGTTAATTGTGAATTTTAGGATACTCATTTTGAGTAGAGCAAACTCATTGCGATTTTTCATAAGTATTCAAACTCATTTCAATTAATGAGCATCACAGTTTACCAGTATTAATCATTGCAATTTATGGGTATCGCAAGCTCATTACAATTTTTGAGTATCATAGACTCGTAACTGGAAAATATCATAAATTCATTACAATTTGTGAATATCATGCATTCATTGTATTTTTGGGAATATGTTAAACTCTTTTTAACTTATGATGAGCATCACAAACTCATTTCAGTTTGTATCTTGAGTTTCGAAAGCTTGTTGTTATTAATTATGAGAGAAATACTTCGTAAGTATATGTATGAAACTTCCAAAGAGTTTCGCATTTCATTAAGTCATCATTAGACTCCAGCATTAAATTTTAATTTATAATTATAAACTGAATAAGTTACAACTACAAATCGAATTCAAATAAAGAAGAACGTTTCTTCATCTACGTGAAAACATATAAACAATCGTCATTTATTTATAATTAAACAAATATTTAGTAACAAAAGTAAGAAAAAGGGATAAATAGGTAATTAAGGTCCTACTAAGAAACCACACGAGGACTATCAGAGATGAACCTCATAATTTTAAGCCTCGAGTAATGAAGGTGCACTTCAAGTGGCCCTTCCCTATCCACACTTCCACACCACTCTTACTGGAGGACATAGAGCCTCGACAGATTTAACGTGCATTAGCCCCGCTTTTCTAAAGGTCTTTTGTGGCAACAGGACTCGAGCCCACATCTTGACCGGTTTATGCTAAGTAATTATGCTAAAGAACTAATTTATCGAGTGTGATATGTTATTTATATTAAATAAACGCTTTCAAGAACTATAATTGCATAATTTAAGAGATTTGTCGATGCATTTGAATGGTTTAAATAATTTTAATAAATTTTCTTACTTAATAAAAATATTTGAAAGTTTTTAATCTTAATCAGCTATAAAATTTACATTTAATTAGTAATAATTATTTCAAAAGTAGATAAACAAGTAATTTTACATTTAAATATATAATTAAGCACAAAACATTCGTATTTCATGCACTACTTGTGAAATTTTCGATAAGACACATACACTGCTTAATCTATCTTCAACCAATACTCTATCTAACACCATTTCGTAAATATTAATGTAATATAGATGTAATGAATTATTTAAAAAATTAAATTCACCAATAAAATATAATTTAAAATCTTTACTTTTGCTTATATTTAAGAAACACACTCTAGTTAATTATCAGATATGCTAAATCGATAAAATCTAATTAACTGTATACTTAAAAATATTTTATCTATATAAAAGATGGGTTTTTGTTACAAAAACGAGTCTGCTCTTCTGCAAACATTATCAAAAAATACCAACGTAGGGAAAAATTTAAAAACTTAGGGAATCTCTGTATCTTATCATTTTGACAATTAACACATTTTTTTTGATACCGCGCAGAACGAAATTAATTTAAACGATCTCTGTTTAAAAGAGGATTAAATGGAATAAAATTTCCCTACAGAATGTTCTCTGGGCAGCCCTTTGAAAATGTAATTACCGAATGTGAAGCAATTAAGCAGTTCCTTTTCATGTAGCGAAGTTTTAATTCTTTGATAAGCTTTCATTTTAAGTATATCGTTGCAGGAGTTCGCTAAATGTCAGAAGAAAATATTTCGATCCAAAAGAAAAGAATGATGAAATGAAATCGTTCTGAGTTTGCACTTAATTACATACAGCTTTATAAAAATTATCATGTTTTGAATAGAGTCAGATAATTTTTTGAGAAATTTTGTAAAATTTCAGGAAATGAACGAGTGTTTTGTCAGCATAGCATAATGTAAACGAGTTAAAATGTTTGTTTAAAACTAAAAGTAATTACTTAATTTATATATTTTGCAAAAAAGTGAACAAAAGCGAAAAAAAAACTTTTTAAGGTACTACTTGTTTAATAATTATCTTCATAAAATGAAATTTACCTTCCTCAAGAACCCTTTTCAAACAAAAGGAATTGATTGCTTTGTTACTTTTTAATAAAGTGTTATCTAGTGGATATTATATTTTCATTCAAATTATAGAAAAAAAAGCCATTTTTATATGTTAGATATTTAAATAAACTTGTAAATATAAAATTTCAGATCTAATGTAAAAATTAAAACATACAATTTTCTAAAATGGATTGAGATTTAAATGACTAAAATTAATGTATACAAAAGATTTCATTTTTCTGTGTTTCTTTTTGTTATTTTAAACTAATGCATTGTTTCTTTTTAACAACCAGACAAATAATTATTCTTGAACTGAATATATGTGATGTGATTGCTTATTAACGTTCGCACTGAGAAGCAACATGAAGGCTTTTGGCAACGGACCTCGTAATTTTGAGCCTCGGTCAAATGGCGAGGACGATACTTGAGTGTGAGAACCTCTCTTCAAACTTCCACATCATGCCATGGGAGAACTTAAAGCGTCGACAGATTTAACGCGTGTCAGCCCCGGTACACGGCGGGTCTGTGCACCATGGTTACTAAGCTATAGTGGCCGCCCAATAAGATTAGAAGAATATTTTCATATCTTAAAATAGGTTATTATAATTTTACAGTATTAAATAATAATGTGATGCATGCATTCATTTATCTTGATAAATAAATGTTATGTATGTTACAAAAAAAATTACAATTTTTACCTGAAAAGTTTTTAATTTATATTAAACCTTTAACAAATTGAATCAGTTTAAAAAAAATGTTTTTTAATTTTTTTATTATTATTTCTTTTTAGAGTTAGAAATTTGAAATTCGATTTCTTACGTAAGGTAATATTATAATACATTCTTTATCTTACATATAGTGTTAAAAATTGAGGGAGTATCTCAATAAGAATTTTGTTTTATTAAGAATTTAGTTTTAATAAGAATTTTCAAGTCGGAATTTACAAATACATTTAATTTCCATCTCAAGTATTTATTTTCTAAATTCTATCACCTGTTTTTCAGAAGCATTAAAAGTTCCTTTCGGTATCAAATCGAATCAATGCTCAGTCATTGCAATGACATGTTGTTATAACCCTATCGTTTTCTTTCAGATATTGATTGATTCATAAGCTCGATTTATTGCAAATATCATACATTTAATGTCAGGATCGGAATATGTTAAACAATTATAGCAGTATTTATCTAATTTATGGAGAAAAAATTAATTATATTTTTTTCAGTTTCTACTCATATCCGTTTTATTGTCCAGTAGTGGGTTAGGTTGCCAAATGGTAATGGTTGCGAACTCGCAGCCGACATTGTTTCCGTCGAGTCGCGGGTTCGAGCTATGATGCACTGAAGACCGTTCGTGCAGCGGTTCTGATGCACGTTAAATTTATCAAGGCTCAGTATCCTCATATTGGGATGCTGTGGAAGTGTGGAGAGTGGAGTGCCATCTCAAATGACGTCGTTGTCGTCATCTCATGACATAGATTCAAAATTACGAAGTCCGCCGCCAATAGTTCTTATTGCTTCTAAGTGCGATGATAATGAACAATCTCATTCTTAAGTATTCATACTGAAAATCATGTGAAATTAAAACAATGAAAAGCAAAGTGGGTATTTTTAATAAGATTAGGGAATAATAGTGAATTCAAATGGAAGTTTTAATGAAGAAAGCGATAGAAAATTATTTGGAAGCATTTAATTATTAATATTTCTAATTACAGAGTTCTTGTGATTATTAATATTCTTTGTTATAGTATTTTTTTGTAAATATTAATTTTCTTGAAAACAATAATATTTGTTAAAATTAATATTTTTTGCAATAAAATTTTGTTATTGATGCTATACGGGGTGTTTCGAAACCCATGGGCGAAAATTTAAGGAATGATAGAATGTTTGCCCATGAGTTTTTAAACACCATACTTATGCAATTAAATTATTTCCGATGAAGTTTCATTATGTTGAATACAGAGTTTTAAAGTGCCGTCACAAAAGAGAGACGATGAAACTCCGTTTAACTGGAGAGGTTATCTGTGATATCCATCCTTTGAAAGTTTGGGGTTAAAAGAAGGTCGACCATTTTAATACTTTGTATTTATGTTATTTAGATTTGAATGTTTTTATATATTGAATCTGAATCACTATTTCCTGGAAGATGAAATCATACAGTTTGAATATTTCTTTTGCAAGACATTATTTTCAAGATCTCACGTGGTTTGTGAGATTAGCTGTATATTCAACAATTTTTTGTTGGTCAAATTTTAAGAGTTATAAAGATTTATATTCTTGTGTAAGCTATTTTGTTCCAAATAAAAAAATATCGAAAAAATCTGAACGTAATGTAGAAAATTTATATCGATATTGAAATTTATGTTATTGCTCAATTTCAATTAAAACTATAATTTGCGCATTTGTAATCATGGACCTCGCCTGCCGCGAGTTAGAGGGTTGTGACTAAATTAAGCTTAATAGATTTATAAAGAAAAAGGTACACTATTTTAATTGATCGTTTCCTTCTCTGTTGAAAATGTTTTAAGCTTTTAGTATTATTTTCCGTTTTTCTAAGTATTTGTTTTCTCAAACTGTACATTTTATTTTCTCATTTCATTATTGGAATATTGATCACCTAGAAGCTTTTTTTTTTTCAAAGGAAAGTTCAACAGCGTTGTTACGAACAACATATTTGATCAGTTTCACTTCTTTAAAGCTCTTAAATGTTTCTAAAAGCTGAAATTGACATCGAAAACTTTGTGGATTCCATTGAGAGGAGGAAAAAACTTTCAAAAGTATTCTGCTTGAATCAACTACAAACAAATTTATTCGGAAAGACAGCACAATTGTTCTCTGAACTCGAATGTTTTCAACGAAGGACTTTTATTCCGTTTATAACAAATATTTTTTGTTGTGCAGTAAATGTAGTTGATAAAAGAGAATAAAAATTTAGAAAATTTCCATTGAGACTGCAATTTTTACGTAAAGCTTTCATGTCGCTTTATATCAAACTTACGAAACTTTGAAAACATTTTCGATCCGAATTTTATTCGATTTTAAGCTATCAAAATAAAGTTTTAAAGGTGATACTTTATAAGAATATTCCTTAATGTAAAACATGCCATAATAGAATGGAATTTAAATTTCATTTCAATAAATTACTTTATTTAATGACCTAATTAACAGAATTTTTTTAAATGACAGACACATATAATACAGGGTTATTCAAAATGATTCATCTGATTTCAAAATTCCATAATTTCAAAAATAAATGAAACAAAATAAGTAACACATCAATACAAAGGAAAACTGTGGAAGCTTCATTTTGGGAACAACATATAGACCGTGTGTGTTCTTCTAATTTACGAAAGCTGTTTTAGAAGCTTTCACAGAGCTACTTCGCAGTTGGATCGGTCGCAGTTGACTAGATGACTCGAAGTTATACAGCTGGCCACCTAAGTCATCTGATATGGCCCCATGTGGATTTTGTAAAAGATAAAGTATATGCGCCACCATTATCTACAGTTTCATTTAAACAACGGATTTCTACTGCTGTACAATCAATTATCATCGACACTTTATAAAGTGTTTGGTAGGAATTTACTTATCGAACTGACATATTACGTATAACTGAAAGAGTTTATATCGAACACTTGTAAAAAAACTTCTAATTTTCCTCTTGCATTTATGTATTATTTATCATTATATGTTGTTTATTTACAAAATTTTGGAATTTTTAAATCGGAGGAATTATTTTGAATAACCCTGTATAATAAACTCAAGATTTTTGAGTTGTGTTTTATTCGATTTTAAACAATCAAAGTTTTAAAATTGATAGTTTAAGAACTTTCTTTAAAGTAAAAAGTTCTGAGATAGAATGCTATTTAAATTTCATTTCAGTTAATAAATTCATTTAAGTATTTAATAAAGAAAAGACACTTTAAATACCAGGCACATAATAATATAATAAACTCAAGGATGTTTAGTAACAAAATAACATTTGAAAACTTAATTAGTTTGTCTACATTTATAACAGAAAAAAATGCCACTTAGAAATTATTTTAATAACATTAAGAATTTATCTAATTATGCAAATGTTTTTATTAATAGATATTTGTTACGAAATAACAACATGGAATCCTCGTAATGCTGTCTGAGATCTGATATGTTTTATTTTTCTTAGGCAATTTACTGATAAATATAGTTAATGAAAGGATTTTTGTGATTAGCAAATGTTTATAACCGAAAGATAACAATTTAGTCGTCTGTGTAATCTTTATAACTCACTTCGATTTTTTTCTCGGAAGATAAAAAATCTCATCAGAAAATTCATTCAGATCCACCCGACTGATATCTGTGGAATTATTAGCGGGCAATACTCAGTCTCTATTTTTATCTTATCCCCAATTTTTACATCGATTTTATATTTTCAACTTTACTTCAGCTTTTTATTTTAATACTCAATTCCTTGAGTCACAGAATGAATTGTTCTAATGAATAAGTTATAACAAGAGTTGGTAAAATATATAGAAAGCAATAAAAATAACTTTAGTATCATATGATTTTACCATTACGAAACTGTATATAAATATGAGTGTGGTTCAAAAAATATCCGTATTAGAAATGGAAATGGAGAAATTCTATGAATTATATGCAAGTGAGCGTGTTTCCTTTTTCTCTTCGCAACCCAAAAAATCGACTCCATAATTTTTCCGGCCATCATAGCCCATTTCTGAAGCACATTCATCATCTAACGAGAAAACTTAAAGCAAAATAACGAAGACAACTTGACGAGGGAGCAATCACATTTTGATTTAGAAATAAATGACTGCCAAATCAATGATAAGGTATGAATCAGTATCAAATTTGTTTGGTTTTCGTTTAACAGATGGCAGCATACAATGGTAAGATCAGCTCTTCTTCTGCAACGCCACATCTGTCGTCAAAATAGGTACTTTTTCATCTCTGTAGTACATAGAGCTTTAACGTGGCTAATTCATGAAAATATTTCAATCATGTCCGACTTGGGTTACGAGATGTATAACTTTTTTATGAAGAAAAAAGTAAATTTAGCAAGATTACACATAAAAATTGTAGAAAAGCAAATAGTTTTTGAACGAGTATGAAAAATTAACGTTAGGTGTTTCATAATTCATTTTTAAATGTAAAATGAAATAAAGTGTGAATGCTTATTTACAGAAGTTTATATTTGTATGCTCTTGTTCTATGATTTAATAAATTTAAAAAAGCCCATTAAAGTAATACGTTTTTTTGATTGGTTGGTTAGTTATAATTTTGGGCACTAAAACATTTCTCGGGATCTAACTCGCATTGTGTCAACCACCTTTTGAAGATATTACATTCGGTAAGTTTCACAAATAATCAATGAGAGAATCGTTTAAATGTCACATTTCCAATTATCATTACTGTTTTTGTAATTTGAGTCACTGAATTTGAAACTCGCCATTTCAAATAATCTAAATTTAGAAATTAATATGGAAATAAAAGAGTACTTGATTAATCATGAAAACTCTATACCGAATAAAAGAATTATGCATTGTTTACTGAGTGCAAAGTACGAATAATAATCACTCGCAAATATTTTTGAAAATTAATTAATTTGTTTTGAAATTTTTCATAAAAAATAATATATATTCTTATTTTTACATAAGGGATCACCAAACGTCACTAAGAGCTAAGCTTTCACGGGATTCTTTGGTAAGATTCCTTGCCTGGAAGCTTTATTTTCATTTTATGGAAGCATTAATGGAATTCTTAAAGATTGATGAATTTTTTTCTGAGCTATTTTGTTTGATTCTGTTACAATATAAATAAAAGCTAACCTATTTCTTTCTTTCTCTCTCTTTTCTGGTTTTGTTCATTATTATTTATACTGGACTTAATAAACGAAAAAAAAAAACTTGTATTTTTAGAGCCAATATATATAAGAAACAGAATTATTCGAATTCTTGAGTAAAAACGTTTTTCAAAATAATTAATAATTATTAAAAAAATCATCTTATTTTTGTGCGACGAAATTCATTGCCCTTTAATGACTTTATAGGAAATACAAAAAATGCATTGTCAGGGAAATTTTAAGATAAAAACAGTCACGAGAGGGGACTGAGTCATCCCTCGAGATATGAGGTCCAAGAAAGGATTGCTAATCTTTAATAGTAACAAGAAAAGGTTAGATAGACGCACACATTTCAAGATTATAGTCAAATGGATGAAGTTAATCGGTTGAAATTGAACCGCTGTTTTATCGCAGTTGGGATAACTCTATCATACCGCGTAACTTTGGCGACCGCGGTAACCTAGTCATTATAGTTGTGAACTCGTTGCTGGCGATTGTAGTCGAGACGAGGATTCGAGCCCTGATGCCACCGAAGACACACCGTGTAGTCGGGATTGTTGCACGTCAAATCTTTCGAGGTCCCAAGTCCTCCCATTGGCATGGTGTGGATGTTTGGAGAGGGAAGTAGGTGCACCATCATTTCTTGACTGAAACTCAAAATTATGAGATCATACACCAATAGCCGTTGTGTTGCTTCTAAGGGTGACGTTAACAAACAACTACTCATAATCACTTATGGCGAGGAAGTTTGCAAAGGGAAGCGCCAGCATTAACCGAGGCTCATAATTATGAGACTTGTGTTGCTTCTAAGTGTGACAATGATAAACAATTAGTCAACCAAACCGCGCGCCATTCTCCCGCATTAAAAAAAAAACTCTTTATAAACGGAGCTACGCACAAACATTCAGCAATTAGTATAAGTTAATTAAAGCAATTTGAAGAACAAACACTTACCTCTGGGACTATCCAGGAATCCGAAAGGTGACAATATGGCGTCTTTGTATGGATAGAACGGTCTTTTCGCTAATCGCATGCCGTAGTTGTCCAGAAGCGAGCTCTCGTCGTCTTGGATGGGATAGAGCCAAACTGTCTGTAAGCAGACCAGCAAGGACATCAACTGGAATAACATACTCATGATGGACAATATATTTTCGACGCTAGCAGAATCTACTGGTAAGATCGATTTGATTCTGTGATTACTTCGACGATGATGCAGATGTTTAGACGCAGATAACTCAAAGTCTGGAAAAGAAATCTTACTTCAGTATTCCACATTCATAACATTAAATAGACATGTTTTGCTAAGCATTCAGCTTTAAGTAAATGAGAAGCCTTTAAAGTACAAAAACAGTAATATTCGGAAATGTATGTAGGGTGTAATATTATTCTATAATGAGTATTTTTTTTATTGAAAGTATATATCTTCATTTAATGTAAAAGAATAGTACTAATTTTTTCAATATTTTTCATTACCAATACCATCAATACTCGAAATAAAGACTCGACGGAAACAAAGCTGGAAGCTAAGATCATGATCTCTAGGATTCTGTGGCCATAAGAAACGCTGGGAGAAATTTAGATGGTGACCATTTAGTGAAGTCTTATATAAGAATAACAAGTGAAAATATAAAATTTCTATTTCAATTATTTTGAGTAATAATTAAATCTTTACGATTTTCTTGGATAATAGATAAAACTTTACGTTGTTTAGGTTTATTTCAATCTACGGCTTCCTGAAACTAAACAAATCCCCATTCATAGCTGTGCTTTACAACATTATGTAGATAAATATGAATAAATAAGCAGAATAAATTTTATACAGATATCTCTGTTATTTCTTAGGAATAATTACACTAAATAATTAATCGCACACACATGTATGTAACTTGAAGTACCATAAAATAAACAAAAATCTAGCTAATTTCACAGTTCCAAGTTATAAATCAAGGACTGATTCAGAGCTATTCAAAACAGTAATTAAACTGTTAACATGAGTTTTGCTCATTTTAGAGGAAAAATGAAACACCAATAAAATCTTATTAACTTTCCATTATAATAAACTTTAGTTTTATTTTTTAAAATACTAGATCTCTGAAAAGCTTTGTATTTATTTAGTAAAACTCAAAAGTGCCTTTGGTTGCTTACCGAAAGTGAAAAGAATAAAGTAAAAATTTTATTGAAAATCAAATCTTTGCGAAGATCTAGTCTTTTATAGAAAATTCGGTGTATAAGAACCATCTTTAGATGTCTACGTAAAATGGCATTTCTAAACATTAGATTTCATTGATTGAATGAATCTAAAAGACGCATAAAAAGTATGTAACTTTCTGTTCAACTCATTTGGGATTAAAGTCTTAGAATAAATAGAGTTTTGTAGTTTAACTGTAAATGATTAAACATATCTAATTAAAGTGGGATGATGCAGACTATTTACAAAACTAATCACATTTTCAATCAGTCCTTTTACTAATTTAGAATTCAGTGGGAAATCATTCCCACCTCCCTCTTTCGTTTATAATTTTTGAAATAAAACTTTGCAGTGTTTTACTGTAAAAATGAGTCTTGTAGAGAGACGTACTGATTTAATACTGATTTATTAATGGTTTCTAAAATCCATTAACATATTACCAAACGAAAAAGCTTTGCTTACACAATAATTACTTTGATTTATTTGAAGAGTTTCTTAGTAATTAAAGGCTATTTTATTTAGTTCTTTAAAATTTTTCAACTAACTTCTTTTTATGAATATTTTAAAAGTTATAAATTGCTTGAATAGCAATTTTTATTCATATTGAATTATTAACGAAATATATAAAACTCATTTTATTTTAATTATATAATAAGATTCCAAAGAAGAAATAAGATTCCAATGAATACAAGTAATTATTTTGTAATGAATAATTCAAATTATGTAAGCTATGTCTTAAATTTTCAAAATTTTCGTAATAAAATCACATATCCTATGTACATTAAAAGAGCCTTTTAAGCTGCAACTAAAATATATTTATAAGTTATAATTTTAGATTTAAATATTGCAATTACTGATTTTAAATCGAATATCCCTGAAAAAGGGAATATGAATTCTGAATCGCAAATATTTTATTTTCCTAAATGTGTTCTTGCAAATGACATCTGATGACTTAGAATTGAAAAGCCAATTTATTTGTGATATATTAAAATAAATTATATTTATAACGTCGAAAAGTTATTTTTCAGCAATATACTAGTAAAATATCAAGTTTATCTTCATCTATCATTTTTAATAATCTACATAGTTTGAAATTTTGTTACTTCACTTCAATTATCAATTTCAAAATGACTGCGACATAATCTTTCAAAATTCATTAGAATCGCTTAGATATTGAAAACATATATATAATGGACAGGTGATTCGAAAAAGAAAGATTTCATAGCTTATTTTAGGAAACGTTTATAGAATTAAACGATGAAATATATCTGATTCCAAAATGAATCGTATCAAAAATATTCCAAGGAATTTGTAAGATATCAGGATGCATAGAAGGCTATCAAATACATTTCAAGCTTGAAGTCTTTTGAAAAATGATCAAACGATCATTGAACTAGATAAATGGTTTTTCCTGAAAAAATTTGAATAATCGAATTGAATTGATGAAAAGAATTGCTGTTTACTACGAGAAGATCTCACGAAATAGATCTTTAAAACTACTTTCAATACGTACATTAATTTATAATATCTTTTCACGGAACATTTTCAGTTGGTATTTTTTTTATGAGGAGGCTTTATTTACAGATATTTACCATAAAATTTGAATTCATTTTCCGTTAATATTAAAGTACAAAACAATGTAATTCCTGACAAACACTACAACTATTCCCATTAAAGTAATTACGTCTTTTTGTTTTAGTTCATCAAAATATTGATAAATCATTTGATAATATTTTAAGCATATTTTAACATTTAGCCAATATTTTTTCTGATTATTTAAATCAGTTTATCGATACTTATTAACTAAAATATCTCGTTACCTTTTAATAGAACCCTATATGTTAATGTAATCTGAAATCTGTCATACTATTGTTGTTAAATGTTATGAAATTTGTAATTTTACATTTTATTTCTTTTGTGTTTTAATATTTATATTAAAGCACAAGTAAAATTCCAGACAAAAATACAGCTATTCCCTTGATGGTAATTAATTTCATTTTATTTCGTTAAAATGTTATTGATAACTCATTTGATGTTGAATGACATTAAATTATTTTTAACTTGTATTATTACATACTGTTTCTGGTTATTTAAATGAATCTTCATATGTCTTCTTGATAAATTGTTTGGAAATCTTCAGAACCATAAGCTAGTACAATTTAAATAAATATTTATAACTGTAAGGAAATAATATTCGTATGTCATTCTGTTCAGATGTGTGATTCTAAAACGCAACCAAAAAGCATTACATTTGCATGGGATCAATTGAAATGGGATATGCAAATTTGATGTGTTAAACATGTTTGGATCAAACTGATCCCTTCCATATTACTAAGCCATACTTAAATATAAATTTGTAACAATTCATGTATGTCATCAAACTGATGCCTACATTGGCAGAATATGAATTATTTAAACTATATTCTACAGTTGACGAAATCGGCTCTTCGTTAAGTGCGGTTTAATCAGTTTTTCTAAAATTATTTCAGTACTCTTTTTACTGAATCTTGTTAAAATTACTAAGTAACTAACATTTTGTTATACAGATTCTATATTATGTTTCTTATGTCTTGATATTTTGTTATTTTTATTATTAATAAATCCGTGTGTTGATTTACACACTGCAGGCGTCATTAGCGGATATGGGTGATACTACAACAGAATGCGCGGGAATAATACATATCTTTGTGGGAGGTTATGTATTTCAGAAATAATAATAATAGCAGCGAAAACCTACAACAAATTTTTCTCCAAGTTGTGCATATGTAACAAAAAAATGTTCCATAAATGTTATACCATTTTAAAATGCATTGTTTTATTATACGTTTATCACAAACATTTTGAAATAATTATTTCGTAAATGTCTTTATATGTGTATAAAACGTTATACTCAACTTCGTTCAGATTAAGCATTGGTGTAGATAGAAAAAATGCAGTCACTTGTCAAATTATTTTTTTTATTTCTGTTGCGAGCATCGTCATCATATTGAAATCAGTACATAGATCAAACGGAGCAGAGTTGTGCAGACTAAAGCATAGCGAGAAGATTACGTTAGAGAGTAAAATTGAAAAGAGAGAGACTGCGACGGTTAGAGTAAGTTCAGATGTTTGGAAAACCTGGGAAGTCCCGGAATTCTGCAAATGTTGCAAATCGAAGGTGACAGTAGCAGTTAATAAACGTATAGAAGTTAGTTGGTAAGATTTAGTTGGGTGCAAAAAAAATAGCATGTTGAAGAAGAGAAAGAAAGTTAAGAAGCAAAAAAGTAAGTGATTATGCAGGGGAGGGATTGTCATGTTTTTTTGCATGGCGTTGTTGTTGAGTGTGGTATGTGTCGTGTTGTGTATGTGTGTTTTTTCATCAAATATATTCTTTATATATCATTTAAGACTAGTGTAAAATATCTAATCCTATTAATTAAATTAAATTAAAGTTGATCTAGTGTGTATAATACTATACAACTACGATGTGATACTTTGTAATATACATACAAACCAGAAGGTGGCTCTTTTTGACCTCATGCGTGCCCACCGCTGCTTATTTACAATAAATTACACGGCGATGACTAGTCATTAGTTTAAGTTTTATGCATATACTTTTGCATTAAAAGTTACTTTAAGTTTTTTCATTTTAAGTTTCTTACTGTGAATAATCAAGAATTATTCAGAAATATGCGCATGTGGGATTTATTTCTGATTTAAATTAGAGGTATCACACAAAATAAATCACACAATATGACCAAACAACTGCACAAAATTCACTTCACATTTCAAATTTTGAAATTTTTTTAAACAAGTTAATTAATAATATAATAATTTAATTTGTATTTCTAAAGAAATATAAAATTTGAATAAATTAACTTTCTTTATTAAAATTCTTAAAGCTAACTCTCAAATATGTTAAATATGATTCGAAAAGTTTCCTGCAAAGTGAAAAATACAAGCCTCTTGATTGAATAATACACGATACATCAATGATGCATACTCGTTTTGGGGTAAAAATTAAATTGGTTTTAATGAAAGTAATGAATTCTCAATTCATATTATGATCTGTGTTTCATTGAATGAATTCTTATTATGATCTGTGTTTCATTGATGCAATACGTGCTCTTCATTCAAGAATTTTACGTTTTTGCTTTGAAAGGAGCATTAAGCTTCTCGAAATACATTCCACATACCAGAGAGTTATCTTAAGTATTCTTCTCTTAATATTTCAATAAAACATTATTCTTTAAATAAAATTATTACAAGTAAATGGATTTTAATTGGATTTAAAAAAAGTAAGTAGATCTTATTAAAAATAATGAATCTGGATACCTTAACGATATTTATGTTTCATTCATGAAGTATTTGCTCTTCAATCAAGATTTCTGCTTTGAAAGGAGCATTAAACTTTTCAAATTACATTCCACATATAAGGGAGTTACCATTAGCATACCTCTCTTAAGATTTCAAAAGAATAACATCATTTTAAAGTATGGAGTTCTCAAGAAAATTGCATCAAGTAAATTGATCTTAATTTTATTTTTAAAAGTAAATTGTTTTTATTGAAAGTAATGAATCAGATCCCATAACGTGATTTATGTTTCATTGGTATAATATGTGCTCTTCAATCAAAAGTATTACTCTTTTGATTTGAAAGGAGCATAAAACGTTTTACATTCGGCATATTTGAGATTTATCTTTAGTATTCCTCTTTTAATACTTCGATAAAGCTTTATTCTTTTAAAGTATTGAGTTCTTATAGGAAAACGTTGTTTGATTTTTAAAGAACTAAAAATATACAAAAATGAATTTAGAATAAATTTCTCGTGAACAGTATTTTCAACGTTTATTCTTGAAAATAGGAAGTATTCGTAATAAGTGAAATAGGTTTGTGGCAAAAGCACTGAAAAAGTACTGATAATGCTAAGAAATAAAGGAAAGTTATAAAAAATATGAAATTACTTGAAAAAGTTGGAAATGAAACCAATAATGTCTACAATGATACACAAGCTTCATACAACAGCTCAAAATCATTTTCGAGTTATTATTAATTTAAAACTAGATTTTTATGATCAAATTATTTTAATCATAACAATTTTTAATCTTGTCACCATATTTTTAGCAATTCTGCCAACTTTAAATGAAAGGTGTAAAAAAGTGTATAAATTTTCCTTTAAATCGAGGATTTATAAGTTGAAAAATATATTACTTTAATAAAAGAACTCTTTTTCAATACATAAAAAGAAGATTTTTAATGTTTTTCTTATCGATACTGGCTTGCTAATGCCAGAATCAATACTTAATATTAGGAAGTTCATATTTAGTTGTAATGATTTTTTTTTATGAAAATGCGTTATACGGCTCATTTTGACTTTGCTAATTCATCATATATTTTTAGAAAATGAGATATAAAGCCACATCAAACAATTCTATCATAAACCTACGAATAATATTATATTTGCTCTTAGATTTCTAAGAAAACTATTTGAAAGTCGGAGTAAAGCTTATTTTCATGCTTAGGATACGTTCCTGGACAACAAAGCACTAAATGAAGCAACTTTAAAAGAGGTCAATTTAACACATAGAGAAAGGGAAACTCGTGACAAAAAAATGTAACAAAAATTTCTATAAGTTGTTTTTAAATTATAAGGATTTAATTTAATGAATAAATATAATTTTTTGTGGATTTCTTCCACAATAATGAAGATCGATTGATTGATGATTACAGAACACACAAAACAATATTTTATGCAGCACTCTAACCCGTATTAATAACATTGACAATGCAAAATCTCAACTTTCTCCCTGCCGCCACCCTTCTTCTTACGTCAAAAACCTTGCTCGCTGTTTTTCTTGCTGTTTGATACCTCGGCATCCCATGTTTTTTAAATCTCTTTACAAGTCACATGTATATTGTAAGAGGCCTTCGTGGGTACTGTTGATACTCTATCGAACTTACCCTCACCTAACGAACCGATGGACGAAAGCAACCTGCACGGCCATAGCGAATAAAGCTACCAGCATTACCTCAATACCTAATTCACAAAATAAACACTTCCAATTACGTACATTTGGCCTATTATAGACTTACATTACATACTCAGTATCTTACATAAGTATTGTATCATGGTCAAAGGTGTTACGAACTTACTACATATTTATAAGGGGGAGAATCATAAAGTAAAATGATTACTTAGAAATAACCAAAATATCCGGATAAAAGTTTATTCTGAAAATGAATTGATTGAAGTAACCCGCAGTTTTGAGAAGATAAAAGTTCTATTTGATGAGTTACACAATGACTGCCATGGAAAGGTCAAGAAACGTTGAGTGAAACGTATAACTCTGGATAGCGACTATGTAGAAGAGTCTTAAGAATAATAAATAAAAAAAATGTTTCTGTATAGATTATTTTTTATTAAAACTTTCCGATATTCTGGGAAAAAAATCAAAACCTTACCTACTTAGAGTAACTTTACTTTGTGGTTTCTTGAAACCAAACAAATCTACAATAATTAATGGAATTTATAACATTATGTTTGTAAAGTTAAATTAATATACAAAATAAATTTTATCCAGATATCTCAGTGATTTATGAGTTATAATGAAAACTTAAGGATACACCCTCGTAAACTATTCATTTACATCTATATTTAGACTTTTCCTTTATTTATTATTCTTAAAAGGAATTGTTGCGGGTTAGTGATGACTCATTTTTTTCGATTTGGGCTCACATATTAATTAACTCTATAATAAAATTAATGAAACATAGCAATCGGCTAGAAAATTCTATGAGAAATGATCGAAACAAAATGGCCGCATTATATCGAATAATCGTTGATCCAGATAGCGTTGAACGAGGTCTTATTGCAAATGAAAAGGTCATGAAATTCCTTTTCAAAGGTATTCTAGACATAATTTATTTGAAACGGAATAAAGATAATAAATGTTTTCTCTAAACTTTACAATTGGGAAATGTTTACGTTCTCAATAATATATGTAATCAAAATACTTAAAATCACATACTTGAGCAAAACTTTCTTAAGAGCCAAATCCATCAGCTGAAATTAATCGAATGAAATAAATAATCGAATTCGAAACGTAAATCATACCGTTACTTATCTTTAAATGAGAAATTCCGTTATTAGTGCTTTAATTTTATCTAGCAAATTAATAAGTACTGAGAACGTTTATCATACAGGGGAAATTAATGATTTACGGACAGTTGGATTTGTGTATTATGCCACAAGAATTATTAATTAAACTCAAAATTAAAATGGCAATTCCAACGAAGCATGTGTTGCTCATAATTACAGTATAGTAAGATTTATTTCAAATATTTAATATATCGTTTGCAGATATTTAACAGCATTTTAAATGTCCAAAGTCGAAAAGAATCGTATAGCTGTGGAAAATATTTAACACATTAATCGTATATATATATATATATATATATATCCTTGGGTATGGGATAAAAATTGAAGATTGTTAATTTTGGACTGCGGATGACGAAAGATCATCGCCGTGAGCTCACGACTGGCGTTTTTTCCTTCGAGTCGTGGGTTCGAGTCATTATTTCACTAAAGACCCGTTGTAAAGTGGGGCTGATGCACGTTAAATCTCTCAAAGCTTAATAGCCTCACATTGGGATTGTGTGAAAATAATTTGAAGAGAAGAGTGCCAGATTGTGTGGGTATCCTCGTCACTTGATTGAAGTTTAAGATTGTGGGGTTCGTTGCTTGTAGCCCTAACATGTTAAATGAGACGTTAATAAATAATCAATCAATAGGTCTATTTCAAATAGTATATCGGGAAGTTGTTGTTTAATATCTTTACGATCAAACTTACAATTCTATTTAAACTATTGTACTACGTTTCATGATCATTTTAAAAGAAATTTATTTAAAAATAATTTCTATATATATTGTGATAGTTTTAAAATCTAAGCTTATTAATCTGCAACAACGGGATCCATTGCTTACGTAGATCTATACTCCCCGTTTCTCTCACGAAACAGTGTATTTTGTTATAATTTTCGAGGGAGGAGGGTAAAATGCTTTTTTTTTTATCTGTCGCAAAAACATTCAAATTGAAAACTTGTTCTAGAAATGTTTCTTTTTTGGATGTTTCAACGCTAGAATTTGTCGCTCAAAATTCGTGGTTCAGAACCCATATGCATCAAAAAATGGAAAAATAGGGCAGGTGTGTCAGCCCTAACCCTGACTTCAGTTGCAGAATATATATTGGAACGTGTGATCTAGAGAAAGCAGAATAGAATGCTGCATTTTGTCCCGAGGAGTTTTCACTACATGTCTCAAAAATAATACGAAAAAAAAAAAAAAAATTGAACATGGAATTGAAATGATTCCTTGGCATTCTGATGGTGTGTTAAGAAGCTCCTTTTACTTGACTTCTCTCCTCCAAAAACACAGAGATGAAAATAAAAATGATACGATCATGCTTAAATAATTATGTCTTAAAATAGAGATATCTATTAGAGTAACTGACAGTGCAACGTTTATACAATGAGTGTCATAAACGAACTAAAATTTTGAACTAAATAATTGTAGATAATAGTTAACTTTTGAAAAATGCATTCGCTCCCTTTTACAATAATCTTGCAACAATTGAAATTTTAAATCTTATAGATATATGCTAAACATATTATTAAAATTAAAAGCCAACTTGATTGATTTGTATTTTAGATCAAAATAATTTTTATTTCTTATATTCATATAATTTTAATAGTTTCGATTCATCAATAAGAGAGTTTTAAAGCTTTCAAACGTTTTCTTAGTTGGGTTATGGGCTTATATTTTGAAAAAAGAAATACAAAGATGTACATGGCAAAATGTAAGTTTAAGGAGTTTTTGCTTTACGTTAAGAATTGGAGTCCTAAATCTGGACATATTTAAATAGAAAAACTCCAATAATATTGTTATATTTCAAAATTCCCTAGCGTATAAAGAGCATTCATATTTCAATAGGCAAGGATGGTTCAAAAAGTGCATGTTTTTGAAGAAAGAGAGCTTTGCTAAGGAAGGTAGATAATAACAATGTGTGTTTCTGTCTGTTAAATGGCCCCGAAGCAAATATGGCTCTGATTCATAAGGTAGTTTTGATCTGGAAGCCATTTGCTACGCACTGGGCTTAATGAAAAAGTTATCTGCTTCATCATTTGTAAAGTTTTTGTTCCTAATTTTTCTATTACGTAATCTGGATTCAAATTTTTTTATGCTTCTATAAATAATACATATGTATATAGTGATCCAAAAATATTTTTTTCCCTTTAAAACTTAAATTTTAAGAAATAACTTTATGTATATAAAAAAAAAGTAAAATTTCTAAAATTACAAAGTTCTCTAATTTTTTTCACAGAAAATATACAATAATATCAGTAAAAATTTTGTTCTTTACTTTTTCGTGCATTGTTTTATATATGTGGAGTAAAATACTTTTTTTTATATCTATGAAATATTTTTTAAAAAGTGGTACCAAAATTCAAATATATCGGAAAAGTCATGTTCATATCAACTCAAAAGGAAAGAAAAACTTTTTGACTAAAAATACTTTTATGATTCAATTAAATGATTAAAATATCATTATTAGGCACAAAAAAAAAACTAAGCTCTTCAAATAATTTTAAAGCATTAGTGTCACAGAAACTAAAGAATCTAAAATTCGGTATTTTATTTTCCACCACATGTACTGGCACTCTTAAATTTTTAAGAATAATTTATTATTATATCCACATTGTTCAAAATCTATCTTATTATCCTTTTCCAATGATGCTTTAACTTTCCCCTCAATGTACTACGAACTTAATCATAAGTATGATGTACTCCAACTGTGAAGACAAAAAGTCTATCAAATCCTCCTAGTACAAAGTGTCATTGGTTCTAGTACAATTCTTCTCATTATCGTCTCTTTTGATTTGATTAAAGCCAATATCTATGGTTTAAAAATCTGAAAACTAAAAGTTGTTATCACTAGACTAAATTCATTATCAAAGGTTCCTTGTATCTCATATCTTAAGGCTCCCGTCTACCGGCCATTTTTATTTCGAGAAATTAACGTTGATCCTAAGTAATTTCTACAACCGTCATAAACTTTTTGCTATATTATAAATTTGAATGCAAAAAAGTACATCCATAAGAGCAAAAAAACGATGATGGTTTCCGTGGAATCAAATTTTCTCTCCAACTTTTGAAAATATTTCAGAATATATTTTTAAAGACCGGAAAAGCCCCAAAAGAATCATTAAAATAAAGGTAAAAATATTTTAAAAATCGGAGGAAGAAAGTAATTCCATAGAAACTTTCCTTATTTTCTGCTTTTATAAGAGCACTTCTTTGCATTCAAATAGATAAAATAAAAAAGATTTGAGGACGGTAGTAGAAATTCCATAGGAGTAACATTACATTCAAAAATCAAAATGGCCGGTAGATAGGTGCCTTAAGTGACCATTCAATTGTTTATCTGACTTTCCTTAATATTACAGCAAGGTGATGGTTTCTTTTTTTTTTTTTTTCTTTTTTTTCGTAGAAAAAGTAAACAATTCAGTTTTTATTTCAAATTTTAAAGAAGTGTTATCTTTAAATATTTGAAAAAGATAAACAACTCTCTCTTTGTTGTTATTTTCAAAAACTTTTCGTTATACATATATTTTTAAGTATATTTATATCAGTTAAATTTGAAAAATAAATATTAGATCGTGCAATATGAAAGGTCAGATATCTTATCATTCTCGGACTTATTATTGAAAAGGTTAAATGCACGTTTAGCAGTTATAGTTTCACCGTTTGTAACTATTTCAAGAACATGAGATGATTTAAAAAGCTTAGTAAATGAATTTGACATAAATTGAGAGATCACTAAATACAGCGAAAATTTGAAATTTGCTATTCACTTTGTTTAAAGAACAACAGAAAATCTTTTAGGAGAAGAATTGTAACATATAACTAGAAATGGATTACTTTTGACCACAAAAAGCGATCGTAACAGTGGATTGATTGGGATGAACATATAGGGCATTCCCCGAAGCTGTCTCTACATAGTCAAGGGCTTGAGATGATTGTATGCTAGAGTGCAAGTCCATTATTCATTTTTAAAGTCCAGGTAAACAATTATTGTAAATTTATATTACCATGAAAATGAATAAATGCATACAAAACTTGTCCAAATGGACCCTATGTTAAGACATGGACCCGTCCTCCTCCATAATAATGGATGGTCTCATTTGACGTAATAACCTTTCCAAAGCTTAACAAACTAGTGTAGAGATTCTCTGCCCTATCTTCCTTATTTACCTTATCTTTCACCAACGGATTACCTCTTATTTCGCCATTTGGAACAATTCATACGAAATAAAAATTTTCATAAAAGAATTGAGGAAGAAATGTCCTTTACAAACTTTGTACCCTTCTGATACCTCGCATGAAACCAAATAGGAATTAATTTGATGGAAACGCATATACAAGAGTGTGTTGAAGCAAATGAGGCATATTTTGCTTAGTAAAATTTTAATTTACAAATAAATTATTTTTTTCCTCTTAGTAATCCTGCATTTCATATCACACCACCTATTAATGCAAAACAATTTTCGTGATAATAAGAAGCACACATACAACAACTAAACATCACAATCTTCAAATACGATTCACAGGTACAGATTTCTGGCCTCGAAGGAGTCGTAACCTCTCTACATAACGCAACTTTCTCCCAAAGTTCTTGAAATAGTGTTTATGATAGGGTAGTAATTATGTTTATCACACATTTATTAGAAAGAGTCAATCGTTATCGTTTTTATTGCTGCCCATAAAAATGAATTATTTTCTTTGTTTCTAGAAGTGTCGAATCGGTGTTTTAGAGTCGGTCTGTTAGTTAGGAACTTTTATAACCAAATAGCTGGTCCCATTTCTTTTCAGTAGCTTTGAGAAACCCTCTTTAATTCCCTATTCGCTTACCGCAAGTTGAAAGAACTACCACCCTCCTTTATTTAAACATTACTTCAGTAGTAATTCGAAAGTAAAATTGTAAATTCAAAACTTTCAAATTTCATTACTTAAAATATTAGGCTTTAATCAATTATTGTAAAATGATAAATATGTTGAAATGCAATTAACAAAGATTTTATGCCAGATGTCTTACATACTGGTACTATAACGAAAACTCGTCGTAATCCTTCATTTATGTCGAAAGCTTTCGAATGCAGTTTAAATATTATCTTTGGTAAAAAAATTATAATCTTTTCAATTCGTTGAATTATCTGAAAATTTTGAATTTTTATAAAGATGAAAAATAAAGTTTTATTTTAGATCCGTCACAAGTAAAGTGTAAATTCCGAAATTTAGAACCTTTCTTTGCAGCTAATGATATATTCATAAGAATTGCTTAGTAACATATTTTGTGATTTTTTTTTTAAAAAATAAATTATTTTGGCAAGATATGAAGAGGTTACTAAAACCTTGAAATTACGGTTTACTAGAATAAATTTGAAATAATTTCAAGTATAATTTTACAATATGTATGAAAAAGACTTGAAAATTAAATTTGATGCAAGATTACCCATTTGACTTTTTTGTAAATTATTTTGGATTATAATCAATATTTTTGATTCGTTTACCGAAAAAGAAATCACATTAAAAATATAGGGCACATTTCAAATAAATATTGAAGTACTGGATTCTTATTACATGACCTACGCATTTGAAACATGAAATATTCATTTTTAAAGTTCAATCATAAAAATTATTTATATTGATAAATCATTTACAGTGCCCCTGTTATTCACATTGAACAATTTACGTCAAGAATTTTACATTAACATCTTTGAAATTTATGAAATACATACATGAACTACATCATTGAAACAAAATCCACCCTTTTTTCTTAGTTTTTAAAAATGTTTTACCATAAAAATTTAAATTTTGTTTTGATTTTATTTTTTTCAATTTTATAATTATTTTACAAAATTTACATTTGAAAATTTGTGTAAGCATAAACTTTTGCGTATTTGTTACCTTTAAATTAAAGAAAAAACTCATTGTGCAAGTAATTAGTGGAAAAGCACTCCAAAAGTATTTAGGAAGCTTTAAATCAATAAAATTACAGACAAATTATAAGCTAGTTGAATAAATTTAAATAATCAAGCTTTAAATGAAGACACGAGCTTCAAAGACGTAAATACAGTTTGATACATACATAAAAAACTTAAATAAAAGTTTAAAAAATCCTGAAAATGCACAAGAAGTATTTTTAAAAAGAATCTTAAAACGAGTTGCTTGAAAATAAAATATTACTTCATAATACTTGAAAAAAGTTAAGTTTTTTAAAAAATAATTTTTTTTACCTTTTAAAAAATGATAAATGTTTTACCAAATATCGTAAGAAATTCAGATACATTTGTCAAAACATTTTAAAAAATAAATCTCATTTATTAATTTATGTCTTCATGTATAAAATTCACTGGAACTTTAAAAGTAATGAAAAATGAGATTACTAATTTTTTTTCCCTTTCGGAATGGTAACAACAGAAGAAACATATATAAAAAGTTATAAAACTAAGAATTTGGTCTTGTTAAAAAAAACATTTTTGTTATGTTTGATTTTTAATAGTACAAGAATTTAATAATAACTTTTTTAGAAGAAATTTAAAATCTACACAACTGAAGCAACTTTTTGTAATTATACTATGTTTACATCATAAAAACTAAACAAAGATATTCTTACATTATTTTTAAAACAAATTTAAATAATGTATTTTTAAAAAAAAATTTAAAAAATAACCAATTTAAAATAGTTTTGACTTTATGACATAAGAACCAAACATTATTTGATAAATTGAATAAAAATATTTATAAGTTAAATTGCAACATTTTTCGATAAAAATGTAAAATAATTTTTTACACAAATATACAATCATTCTACGTCACTCATAAATCTGTCGAATCATGCAATCAGCTTAAAGATATCTCTATTATTCAATTAGTTGAATTCGGTGCCATTTTTAACATTTTCAAACTAATAATTCTTAGAACAGACAAATAATGAATTAATAACCCACCGTTAGGGAGTTAGATTGAGTTCTCCTTATTTCATGGGGTTGATACCGGATGACGTTTACTTCAACCGGAACCACCTGTGTCGCAGATTCCAAACTATTATAGAATAGGTTTATAAAGTGTGCTGACGCCCCCTGTTCTAGGAGGTATCGACCAATGGGAAGCGAGATACAACCGCCAATCACAAACTCTCATCCAGCACCCACATTTTTGACAGAAAGCTGCGCTCTTTGATGCCAAGGATTAGGTAAGAAAAATAGGTGATCCTTCTTTTATTCTTAGAACATTTTTTGGATTCCTTGGATTCTAGGTCATTAACGGTTATATTAAAAAGAACTTGCTTTCAATGGAACGCTTAATGGAACGATGAAAATGTATCAATTTGTAAGCTTAAATTAAAAACTTCAAAATTCGGAGCTTTTATATGAAATCATTGGAAGGAATTAAATTAATTAGTGCTTAGATTTTTTTCCAAACTTGATGAGAGTAGGAAAAAGGAAAGTGGATCTAGTTTCAACAGAATAAATATAAATGTCGATGTCAAATAAATGATCAAAGGCAAAAATAGAAAAAAAAACTTTTTTATTTGAAATATTAATTAGAATTGAAGTGCATTATTTGAATTTATTTTTCAGATTTTTTTCAAACGTATTTCATTAATATGATCATACGAAATGTAATTCCTTTTTTAACAGCACATTTTAATGATATTAAATAGTATTTTGATACCAAATTTACGATTTTTTAAATAAATTATTAAAGTTTTAATATTTTAAGTATGATGGAATAAGAATGCATAAAATCAAAAGGCCTTTTGATACTCACTTCAGATTTTGATATTGTTAAAGTGAGTTAGCTAAATTATTCCCAACCATGGAAGTCTCATCAGGTGGTATCTATGTCAAGTTTTGTAGGCATTGGGCCTGGGAGGCTAAATCTTAATATTGATCATAGTCCAAATGTATGAGATATTGCTTTACGGGGAGCGATTTCCGAGTTAAGTATCAATTAGGGTCTTAGTAGCAGAGAAATCTAAACTTTAAAATTTATTTTGATATTTTTATGAAATAATAATATTTTAATATTTTTTGAATGAGATCTTTGGTAACAAAATATTTAAATTAAGTTTTACCAGATGGAAAAAATGGTTGATTTTATATATATATATATACAAATCAAGAATTTTGAACATAAAAAAATTAAATTTTAGAATAACAAAGTCTTAGTTATTTCCTCTCAAGAATAAGGGATTAATAATGTAAAAAACTTTTAATATTATCACAGAGTTCGTTTTTCAAATATATGCCATTAAATTTGTCCAAAGAAGTTCTGACTTTTTTTTGTAGGCAATTTCTTAATATACAATTGAAATTAATTTGACTTTCATTGCAAATTTAAATTTTTTCACATAATCATATAAATCAGTAGCAAAATTGACTCGCCTTTATTTGCTTTCTGAAAATTAATTACTGAACTTTGTGATAAAGTTACGTGAAATAAATTATTGACGTGTTACTTTTTAATAAATTTCATTGAATCCATTTACTTTTAAGTCTTACTAATTACCGAGAGTAGCGAAATTATAACCTAGTCACTATTTATAAAAATTAGAAAGATAAATTTTTCCTATTCTTCAGTCTAGTCTTTAAATATTTCCGAAAATGAAATAAACACAGTTAAATATCTAAAACATTTAATTTCTGATGTCAAGCGGCTACAGTATTCAACAGATTACATATTTATCACACATTTTTCACAATTTCAGAACACTTATCGAATATTTTCAAGCATCACTAGTAATAATATACAAACTATCATGTTAAATTCTTTAGACACTTCTAACTTTTGTATTTTATTTTTAGAGGATCTGATGTACATAATTTTTTTGAGGTTCTCATTAAATTCTGCAATGTCGAATTGGTACATATTTAGAAATCTATCAACATTTATCTAAATTAATTTCCTGTCCAATATTCTTTTAATTACACCAGAATGAAATATTTAATGAAAACTAAATGAAGGCAAAAGAGTTTTCCCTAGTGGATTCTTTAATAATCTTAAATATTTATAAGCTTACTAAATACCAAAAAAGGAATATATGTTTCACAGATTTATATTTTTACGTATATTCCATTACAAATTTAAGAAAGCCCCTGAGTTTAGATAATTTCAGCTATTTCAAGTCCTTTGGCTGAGGATAATTTTATAAAAATTTACGATTATTTAATAAAAACTCAAATTCCGTTAATTAGATTAATTTTTAATAAATGTATAGTTAGTTTTGCGTAAATAAATATACAAGTAATTATCAACTGAAAGCATTTAATCGTAATGTGCAGACTCAATTCGTCGCTTTATTTATTATGACTTGATTGAAGAGTTGCCCAATCTAGAAGCAGAAAACGACTCAAGACGAAGGTTACAGATAAGAAAACTTATGCGTATTCAAATATTTAATTATCACAATTACATCAAAAGATATTGAAATAAATTTCAAATCAGATTTATGAATTCCTCACTGCTTTATAAAAGTAAAATTTAAAGTGGTTGCATAGAACTGCGCAATTAGTACTGAATCTAAATAAACACATTTTTAGAGTAGTGAATGAGAAATTCAGTTAAACGTCTTAAAATTCTTTTTAAAACTGTAATGAAACAGCTGTGAAAGGTAATCGCGTTATAACGACGAGTATGTTATTTCAATTCATGTTAATATATTATGAATAATGAACGACTTAAACATATTTTTACTATTTATAAGATTGTAGCATTTAAATATTTTGCATCATATGTACTTAAATTCGTATTTAATTGAATAAATGTAATTGAGAAAATAATATACTTCTTGTTATTAATGATTATTCATATTACTTGTTTCATATAATACATTGTCGTAGAATTCAAATTATATGAAATTAAGCGTACCATACATAGTTTTAATTTATATAATTTATCATTGAATTTTTAGCTTTGTACTAAGAAATAGTAATTAGCGTCAAAAGACCAAGGGCTACAGAAACTGAGATGGGCACCATCTGTTGGGATTTCTTTTTGACCCGGACAGAATTTAACAGTTACAACATTTTGACGAGTTTTCTAACGTCGAAAACTAATATGTATTTCTAATTTATTAGAAGTTTTTGTTAGATATATTTAATGTAAAATGGAAAATCATCTTCAGTTATTTTTAAGAAAAGGTTATCAATACATAATTCTTATTAATCAAAATTAATTTTTCAACTTCTTTTTGTATAGAAACTTAGAACTTTTTTAAGTAGCAAAATGCATTATTTAAAGCTATTTGGAAATTTTTAGTATCAGTGTACAAAACCTTAATTTTCTTGAATTATTTACAATATCAAAGTTGTTTTCTCTATTTTATGGTTAGAGTCTTATAATTTTATATTGAGGTAATAAATGAAAGAGATATATCGTAAATATATTTTACATTGTGCTAGTGGCGGATCCAGAAAAAAATCAACAGGAGAGGGCAAGAAATTGACAGGAAGGGAACATAAAATTGACAAGGAGGATACAAATTTGCTTTTTTGATTAAAAATTCATAACACTTTGTTGTGTTTTTTTTTATTTTGTTTATTATTCATGCTTATTTAATTCTTAATCTAAAAATAAACTAAATATTAACTCCGGAGTGAAATTCAAACTGAGATCTAAAAACTTACGGAACGAAAGATAACTTGGTCCGATGCTTAGACACAACAAACAACTTTGAAGTAAAACAATAAAATAATTATAATTAAATTTCACTTGGATTTCAAGCACAGGTATGTTTTTTTGGTTATAAGAGTACGTGATTGTATGACAGGGGTGAAGCATATGCCCCCGTGCCCAACTCTATGATCCGTCACTGCATAGTTCCATTCAAAAGGATGCAAAAAATGATATTAGTAGTTTTTAAGAAAGAAATGTCACATTATATATATATATATATATAATATAACAAATATTACTTTTTAAAATGATTTTATTCTTAAATATGATTTTTCTACTTGAAGAAATTATTACTGTAACATTTTATTGGTACTAAGAAATACTATTTTTTCTCAGAGGAAAATAATGGCTAATGTCAGCAACGCTTACAAATAATTATACATTTGCATTATTATAGAATATACAATTTGTTCTTTCATAAAATTTCGTAAAATAAATAACATATTAATACGATTTCATATATTTCATTGACAATGGAATCAAAAAAGGAATATCAATTTTTCTTTGAATGTGATTTTCGTTTTCGTAAAAGTAATTCCTTATTCAAATAATTTATAAGAGATTGCTCAAAATATGAAGTGAAATCCTTGGCAATTTTTGATTCTGATGCAAACATATTTTAAGTAAAAAATTTTTTAACACAAAATGTTAGAAAAGAATATAATTGGATTTATAGAAAATTGTTTACATATTGTTTATTATTAATAATTATTCTACTTATTAATAATAATTCGTTAATTTAAATTGTTTATTCCTTTAATTTTTATAGAATTGATGCTATTGATGAAAATATAATAATGCAATAAACTTAACTTGTTACAGAAAATAAATTAAAAATATTTCATTTTTTAAATATTTATTATAATAGGAACATGTCTATACAAAAAGGTTTTATTTAATATCAAATGAGTTTTTTATATAATAATTCGTTCGAAACTATTTTTTTTTCAAAGTAAATAAAAGTACACACTTTTTTTTTTAAAATATCAAATAATTAACCTCAATTATTAAAAACTATTAACCAAACTTTGAAGTATACTTCATTTTGAACTTTTATTTTCTGTTTACTCGAGAAAAAAATACAACACAATAACTTGATTTAAATACCAGATTATACTTTCGGAACCACTTCTTAAAAAGAACAATGCAAAGTTACAAAGAAAAAAACCCCGCGAATGCGATTAAGGTTTATATTACTCATCCGGTATTTTCTCGGGCGAGAAAACCGCTTCTAACCAGCAGGGACCAGTTTCTTTTTTTAGAATAAATTTTCATTCTGTCATTCGCTCAGTTCTCTTGAGGTGATTTTAGCTCTATCAGTTCATGAGTGAGTTAACATTTTCCCTATTATGGATTAACATGGGAAGCATTTACATAATACGCAGCCAATGCAATATGAACCTTTAGGATACTAACGATATCGCCAGGACATAGAGGAAATCAAACACCCATTCCCCTGGTTGAAGCAAAAACTGATGTAAGTTGGAAACTTTTGTTATTTTTTTGACGAATGTTAATATTTTTACTAAATTTTTCGTTATCTCTTTGTGATATATAATAATTTAGATACATTATGAAACGAAATCTTATTCACTTCGTAAATACTACGAAATTCTCTTCACAATATATGATTCTAAAATTTTAAAATAAATATTATGAACAGTATACAATTTCTTAAAGTATTTTTTTAAAAATGGTCGCGGCATAAAAAGAGGGTATCGAATTTATTGAAACTGGTTTTGTGAAATGTTGAAAAATTAAGAAATTTCAAACCCGATTTTAATTGCAAAAGTTAGTCTTTGTTATGAAGGCATGAAATATTTACGTTTAATTTTGGGATTGCAATGGTTTTATTTGATAAATTGTAGATTGTATTTGTTTCTTTGTACTGATGTACACTTTTTAAGTTACTTTGTAAGCTATAGATTCATAATGCATCGTCTTTCTTACATTTCTTTTTAAACCGGTAGTTACTCAAATAACGCATTTTTAAGCTCTCTTATGGTTAAAAAGACAAGAAAAATTAAAAAAAAAAAAAAAATAACGATATTCTGTGAAAGTAATCTCTGTCATTGCGGAAACCCATCTGTATTTTTTACGGTGTGTTATTTTTTAAAAATATGTGTTTTTAATAAATGTAAGTTAAAAAACTATAGGACTGCTATAAATATCAAAATTCAGTTTGAATAAAGCTGCATTAAACTAACACCGAATAAACTAGATGAATGATGTAATGTCATGCCAAAATAAAAAAAATAATAAATGAAATTTAAAACAATTCATTAAATTGTTTCAGAACTGTTATAAATTAATATACCAAAAGTAAAATTTAAGTCTTCAGAATTATAATTTTAGTCATTGTTGAGTTATTGCATCTTGAGGAAAAAAATTTGGTCTACATAAAAATTGGGGAAAAAAAAAAAAATCTAGATTTGTTTACAATATATACCTCAATTTCTTTTTTCCTTTTTTTTAAAAAAGTTAAATTTAATTTTTTTAAAAGCTTTTTCTACTATTTTACCCAACATTCTTTTATATTTTTGCATGAATAACTTGATGAATATATTAATAAATGGTGGTATAAAAAGCTATTTAACGATACTTATAGTTTGAAAAAAAATATCTGAGGAATTAAACAAAATGCTTTAATAATTTATTACGTAAGAGATAAATATTTTTGTACATTATTTAATATAAAATTTTAAAAATATGGTTTTGTTTACATTTTGTTAAGAAGCGTCTTAAAATCAAAAATTGAGTAAAATGATAAAAAATGTTTTTGAAATTGTCTTAGAAATCTGAACTATAAACCAAAGAAAAGTTTCAATTGACTTCATTACAGGGTTACATTTAATTTTTATATAAACTATATGTTCATTGTAAGAATTGTTGAATAATTTTAATGGAATTTCGATAGTCTTCATGAAATATCATTTATATTTTGCTGAAAATGACTGATAAATTTTGTTTTTTGTTTTAAGTTATAAATTAATTAAAAACAATGTAAGTATGGTAAACATTTCTTGAATCCTTTTATCTAGCTTATAATTGTATATTTAGTTTATGATAAGTTATTTCTTTTTATTTATTTATAAAAATAGTTTTATGAAAAATTATTAAATAAAATATTTAAATTATTTTCTTTCATATGTTTTTTTATAGAACTCGTTTAAAATTTCCTTTATTTCTGAACAAATGGGAATGATTAAAATTATCGGGTGATTCACTAATAATCTCCATTTTAGAGCTATATTATTTTTTTCCTTTTCGAAAAAGAAGAAAAATTCTTAGACGAGTATTTCTTGAAATTTTGTCTCGAGTGTATTACATATTTTCTTATGCAGCCAACTGATACGTTTCCTACTGAAAGCAAAGAAAGATAATATTTGGATTTTGTCAACTACGACGGATCAAAGGATGAAAATGTTGAACTGAAAAGATTAGATTCTAGGATCAACCAACACAGGAAAAAAAAATCTTATGTTTTGAAATCACTTATTTAATCTTTTTTCGTAACTGACGACAGTTAATAAATATTTCATGGGGAAAAAACAGATAAAGCGGATGCATCTTTTAAATAAATGTACCATTAAACAAGTTCCTTTTGGGGTAAATAAAAAGTGGTATATATTAAAAAATAATTAAGTAAAACAGATCCCTTCAGTAGCATTTCTTACGAATAATTCTTTCGTGAGTAATATAAAAATAATGCTTTCCTTTCATCTGTTAACTAATGTTATTCTAACAATTATTTATTAGTTTATTAGATATACTTTACTAAGGCAATTTACTTGTTTTCAAAATAATTAAGATATTTATTTCAAAAATATTTCACATTTTTATTTAAAATGTTTTCAGTTTGGAGCTTTTGATAAAAAAAATTAACTGCTTAAGATTTATTTTACTTGACTTATCTAAAGCATTCTCTTTACTTTCTCAAGAAACTTTATGTATTGCATTTACAGAATATGTGAAAGAGCAGATTATCACCTGAAAAACACTTGAAAAATTATTTCCTACTTTATACCAGTGTATTTGGAAACAATTAATAACATGCATCAAATAAGTAATCGATTATGCACTATCGGTTATGAAAATTATCTTATGATGAAGTCCATTTTCAGTTCGGTGATGTTCCTTTATAGATAGTTAAAATTTATTTTAAAACAAATTTACAAGATTTAATAAAATAATGAAAATAAACTATGCTGTAAATCTGAATTGTAGGGTTGAGTTGTGAGGACGGGTTTCAAGAATTATCACATAATTTAAAATATATAACAACTGATAAAACATCGAAGCAATTTATAAATGTTTATGCATTATTTATTATAAATCTTTTAGAGATAAATTCATGTTCGTGGGGCTTTAAGATAAGATGAACCACTTACGAGATTCGTTTATAGATGTTAAGTGATAGAATGATTTTCTACGCAAGCACAAATACTTCGATTTTACTTATTATGATACTTCGATTTCAAATTATTATGAATTGCTGATAAGATTTTGAGAACTCTTGCAAAGAATATCATTCTCACGCACACTTGCAATATCATCTTAGCTTTCCATTGAATACCTGAAATAGTATTTCAGCACACAATTACAACTGCAATTTAAATGAAGCGAATCTCTGAGCTGTGTGCATAACCAATCTAAAAATTAACGGCCTACTTTCAATCCCATTTCATGATTTTCATAAATAAATATTTATTTGCACCAATACATTCTGATTGAAATGTATTTTATATGTAAAATATCTATTCGCTTATTATTGTTTTTCGATAATAGAGATAGCAGTAATCCAACATTTGTGTTGTCCATTTAAAAAGTGTTCTTTGCATCAGAAAAATGCAGAATTTGAAAATTGTTGTAGCTTTCGAAGAACAATTTTCATTCTAAAATCTCTGAATTTATTTTGCTCAAAAGAAACTGTAATTTAAAAGACAATATCGGAGTATTTTGAGTGCAAGCATAAAGAAAAAATTCTTTCAATGAATGTGGATATTGTGGGAAGATGTATTCGAATATACTACATATAATCGGTTTTTGTATTGGATTTGAAGAAATAAAATTTTTGGTGTTTATATATATATATATATATATATATATATATATATATATATATATATATATATATATATATATATATATATATATATATATATATATATATATATATATATATATATATAAAGTTTTCGAAAAGTAATAGATGTCCCACATATCATTTGACAAAATGAAGAATACGGTGTTTACTGATCTACATTTTGAAAGCAATTTTTTTTAAAACGTGAAAAAGAAGCTGTATATTAAAGTGGTGAGTGAAGCAAGATGTCTGAAAATGTTTATTCTCAGGATCTGGTTCGAAATTTTTTACACATTCGCTTATGTTTGATATCATCAACTGATAACATTGACAAGTTTTGAATAGATGCTTCATGAAAAAAATAATTCTCAATATTACTCTTATAAAGTGTTTGAAAGAAATTTAATAAAATGTTTTCAGTCGTAAAAACTGTTTTTTGCATTGAAATCTCTTTTGAAATATGTGTTAAAATGTATTTTTATGAAGTGCTTAGAAAACTTAAGAGTTAAATTTACTCAAGTACTATGTAAAGATATTGATTTTTTTTGATGGAGAAAGCAATCTATATGTATTGAAAGTTGTTAGCATCCTAATATTTGCTATTGAGTATGTATTACTTTGAATAAGATGGTATTATTATACTCTCTCTCTCTCTCATAAACGATACTTATGTAGAAAAAGAAATAAAAAGAATCATTTTTTTAAAAAAATTATGAAATGAATTTATTCTCAATCCTTTTGTTTCAAAATACAAACTTGAAATCAAGACTTGAAATTAATATGAAAAATTAGGAAGGAAAAGTATATATGCGCTTTTTATAATCAATATTTGGAAATTATCAGCCTATCGGATTTATATTTCTTAGTAATATAATTGATTGAGATCCTAGGACGAATCATAAACTGCATCTCAGTATTCAATTCCATATTTATTAGAGAACAAATTAATTCAAAAACTGTAACAAATATCACAAATTTTCATTGCCAGGTACATATTTCTAATATTGCGTAACACAGAAAAATAAATAATTACAGTAAAATTATTTGATTTGTAGACGATATTTTTACAAATGCATTAGCAACCTGATTGGAATTTCGGAATCGATTTTTTAAAAATACCACATATCAAAATATTACTTTAAAAATAATTACACACAGATAAATAACACAAAATAATTATAATATGAAGACAACTTTGCTTTTAAATATAAAACTGTAATAACATTGCAGATAAATAATTTTGCAGCTTTAAAATAGCAGCAATTTTTGGTCCATTGCTGTTCTATATAGATAACTTTTTGATTTAGCTTTTCTCGTATGAAACTTATATTTCAAAACAAATGTAAGATTTTTAAAAATAATTCCTCCTATTGAATTATTTGATTTTTTTATTACAAATCATTTGGATATTTGAATGGTAGAAGAAAAAAAAATCGTTAACTTCTCATCGTATGTTAATAAATGAGATTGTGAAGAGACCAACTGAACAGTTTCAAAGATATGAGAATTTTCAGCCGATATTGAAACATTTCCTCAGTATTAATTGGTATCACGTACTGTATGTTATGTACACAAATTGCATATTCATATTCTCAGATTAAAACTGACTTTTCAGACATGTAAATGCCTTCTCCCGCTCAGCATGATTATCCTTTCTCCTGTAAGCTTGTCCTGTGTTCTTAATTAATTAAGGGCCGTTAATTAACTTGATTCTGCTAGGATGAAAACTTTTCATCCCACAATAAGTTCCTTTGCGTATATGTCGTCGAAAATTTTATCTAGTTTTGTTCAGTGTAAATGAGTTGTAACTTAAAATTACGAAAATTAAATTTTGTATTTTTATCATTAAACACGCAAAGTTGCGATTTATAATTTATTGAAAAAGTTATGATCAACTTTGAACACAATCACCCGTCAAACTTTCTGGATTTGAAACACATTGACGCTGTCTAGGTTAACTTTATGGAATTAATGACAAAAAGTTAACTTTTTTATTTTACTGCACCTAACAAACTAATATTTTCTTGTACGTCTTGCATACTTTGGTTATTCATTGTAACTATTTCAACTTTCTTTTCACAATAGCGTCGTTTAAGTTAACATTCTGAGATTAATGACAAAAAAAAATTTTTTTTAAGAAATTTAAAGTAAACATTTTCATTTTAATACACGTAACGAACTATATTTTCTTATACACTTTGTCTAGTTTAGCAATTTAGCATAACTTCCCCAAGTTTTATAATTTATAGTCAGCCTATTTAAAAATGCGTGGTACTGATTTCATTCAATGAAAAGAGTTTTGATATTGATTTTAATTTAAAATCCAATTTCCGTTTAACTAGACGAAATATCGATTTTGGAGATCTATATTTTTATCTTAAAAAGGAAATAACAATTTCTTTCTTTAGACCAGAATTATTATGATAATAAAGTATGTTTTAGCTGCTTACTTTGACAATTAATTAGAAGAAATTTTATAAAAATAATTTTTTAATAAAACCTTTGTAAAAAACGTATTGCTATCCAAATCTTGTAACATTATAAATTAATTTAAGAATAAATCGTTGTCTTAAGCTGGTGGAAATGCAATATGTATTTAGGAAGTCGTTATTTGCATTATGCAAGCTTCAAACGAGTGTCATATATATAATGGTGTTTTCATTAGTTGTATGAACATCAACCTTATTAACAGCTACATAAAGGCTATTTTGCTTAATGTTTTATATAAAAATCTTATTACGAGGTAGAACTACCTATTCCGATGGCGTAAAGAATATACTAAGACAAAAGCCTAATATATTACTTAATATCCATAAAAAACTCATCTTTTATGTTAAGAGACTTATAAACTTTTTGAGGTGATGCATCAACGCGGTAATTGCGTGCTGGTTTAAGACATGATTAAGCATAAATAGCCTTATTATGTTCATTGGTGGGCATTATGGAAGTTATAAATGCAAAGCTTTTGTATGAAAAGTAAAGCTATAAAGGCCAATATCTGTTAATAGCACATCACTTTTCTTACTTTGATTAATTCACTAGGACTTGATACCCGAAGTATACGACCTCGTAAGATGCACACTTTACAAAAGTATTTCAATATTATATTAAACGAAAATTATTTGCAAACATATTTAAACCTAATGTGAATATTATATTTCTCAGAGCAATCTGCAGGTGTAGCAATTGTTGAAACTTTATTCGTATAATTTCATATTCTCTACTCAATTCAGTAAAACAACACTTTTATTAAATCACAATTTGTAACATAAACTCAAAGATAAACTTTTTTTTTATCATTGTCACCAAACGCTATTTGTAAAGTTCTTATCTGGGAGAGTTGAGTAATAGTAAAAATATTATTCTCATTTCCAAAAGATCTTAATCTTTTATATGTCATACTCTCCATGAAAATGTATCCGTAATTTTTTAGCGTATCTACTTAGATTAATAAAATAGTAGTTGTCCCACTCCACCCAAATGTATTTGCATTTTTATTTAAAATTGGCGTTTTATATCATTTTTTGATTTTATTCCTGACATTTTACATAGTGTTTTATTTATAAATCTCAATATGATTTTTAAAACTTTTTCATATTGATAGTATTGTTTATCACAGTTTAGCCAAATTTGACTCTAGCGCCTTAAGTCTTCACTGTAACTCCCCCACTCTTAAGGTTGGTAAAATAATAATTGTTTTTGCAATAGAGAGAGAGAATAAAACATAAGAGACATATAATTATTTTCATATCTTATTTAATTCAGTTCATATTTAACTATAATTTTATTCATGTATATATATATATATATAATGTTTTGCTCTAAATTTAAGTTCAAAAATAACTGAATTAATGGTTTTCAGGATATTGAAACGAATTGTTTTTCTTAGCGTAAATGAAAGCACCAATGAAAATTTTATTTATTGGTGATGGTCTTTTCTCTGAAATTTTACAATGTAACAAACGTATACTGGTTACCATGAACTTTCCAAACCAACAATTTCGTATGGACTGTATCATATATTTCAATTTTAAATTTGTACAACAGAAAACATTACTGATTAATGAATAAATATGAAAAATAGGAACGCCCTATTTATTTACTCGAGTTAAATTTCCTTTAACCCATGTGGTTAACTGTCAGTGCTTAACACGGGTGACCCGCCACCTTGATGACCCAGCGAACTTCCATTATTTTCGATACTTCTCAACAAAATTCTAAGTTTCCTTTTTTACTTTCATGATTTCACGTTTTTTTTTTCGTAAATTTACGAGTGTTTTGTGCTGGGATAAAATATGCTTTTAATCCAACCAATCAAAGCAGATGAAATTCCATAACAAATGAACTTAACTGTTAAAATATCACTTACTCTTAAATTTAACATACTGTAACAGTTATAATTAGTTATTAAATGGCTTACATGTCTTGAAAAACTATTTATCATAAAGGATGCGATAAAATGTACTCGTAAACATTCCAATAAGTAATCGCAGACGCTTTAAGACGTCACTTAAATTTGGAAAAGTTGGTTAAAACTTATGCATTATTTATGCTTGAGAATATGTTCCATAAATAAGTGAAGAATATTAGATCTGTTTTATTAGTAAAATTTTAAAATCTTTACTAGATATTGCTGACATTTAACATTTAAATACGGCTATTAAAAATTATTAAAGACTAGACCACATTCCAGTTTTCGAACAAATATTCCTATTCTGTTTAGTAGGCATTATATAGCCATTAGGTAATGAAGCTGTTCCACTGATGCATGTAGAGATGCATTCATGTATTCCGTTCTCGAGTACTACTCAGTTTATGATTTATTACTATATTAATGTGAATTGATCCTGTTTACCATTTTAAGTACAGACGGATCTCTAAACATGCAATTTCAACATCGATTACGCTTTCGAGTTTGACTGTGTTTAAGGGGAACGGATCAGTTGGTTTTGACAAGTTAGTATCGAATATTTACGTAATTGATCTTTCACTTTTCACTGACCAATTTTAAAGTTCAAAATTCACTTCCTCTCTTACGCGGCACATACCAAAATATCAATGGTTATCAAAGGTGAAGAAAAACTTTTACGGAAATAAAACAGGCAAGGGAGACAAGAGTATGAGGCGATATTTAAAAAACATTTTTTAAAAAAATATGTGTTTTATTACATGTAAAATCGAGTCAAAACTTTTAATTAAATAAACACAAAAAAAAAATCTTTATTTGAAAGTAGGCATTAATTAACTATCTAATTAATATGAGAAAATAATAATTCTACAGATTAATAATTAATTATCAAAATGTTTCATGTCCTTATTGTTATATAAAATAGTAATTACAACGATGATTCAGTATACTTTGATAAAAATTTTAAATAGCTGTCTGCGTAATGTAAGAAAAAGGGTTTTGCTACAGAAATTGGGAATTACTTTACAGGTGAATCATCATCTTGAATTCCCCCCCCCCTATTCGATATTTCATAAAATGACAGAATAAAGGTACAATACACTAGTTTGATAAATATTATAGAGATTTTACTTGAAAGTATAGGCATTAATTAGCCATCTGGGTAATATAAAAAAAACCGGTTTTGCTTTCGTAGTTGCTAATACTTCTACATATGAATTACCATCATAATTTTTTCTATCTACTAATAAAGAAAATGGTAATTACAATAAAATTTTAATACTTAAATTTAATGAATAAAATACAGATTTTATCTGAAAGTAGGCCTTTTAATTAGCCATCTGCGTAATGTAAGAACCGGGTTTCGCTACAGAAGTTGGTAATAATTAAACAGATAAATCATTACCATAAAAATTTTCTGTCTTTGTTAATATAGAATATGGTAATTAGAATAAAAGATTCAAAACTTTGGCTTTAACGATACTTATACTAATATTTATAAAAAGAGTAAAGATTTTATTTGAAAGCAAGCGTTAATTAGCCATCTGTGTAATGTAAGTAAAGCGCTTCGTTACAGAAATTGATAATTATTCTACAGATGAATCATTATCCCAAAACGTTTTCCTGTACCTAATGAATAAAAAAAGGCAAAAACATTTCCTATTTTAGAATTTTTTCATTTACTGTTAACGAATTTCGTTTCTCATTAAAAATTGATTTTTTAATCAAGTTTTTCATGTCATACTGAAATCTATCTTTATACTTTTTCATTGCTTACATCAGAACGAAAAAAAAGTTGAAAACTGAATTATTTAAAAAATAAATACCACGAAACTGTTTTATACTTCTATATTTGTTTCACTATTTAAATTTACTCTCTCTAATAATCTCGTGTTGATATTTTCCTTTAAATATGATTGATTTAAGTCGTAAAGAAATAAATTATCCATAATATGAAAATATCAGATTTACTACCCTTTCAATTTTAATGACATACCTATTAATTCTTCTTGAAATTAAGAGTGGTTTTTGTAGATGTATTTTTAAATATTGAATGTTAAATTCTTAAATTGCTCCTGAAATGTTAATAGGTTTGTAAAAGGGGGGAATTCACTAAAAGCATTTAAAATATTCTAGATGTTGTAAGTCCCATGAAATACGAAACTAAATCTTTTATTTATTTGCAATATATATTTTTAGAATAAGCTCTGACGGAACATTTGATAAACCCTTTTTTACAAAACTCAGGCACAAGTTAAATTTGAAAAAAATATTAAAGTTTACTAAAATTTCCTTAATATTTATTATTTATATGAAATACGGATGAAGAAATGGTCTAAGAAATTTAAAAATCCATTTAATCTCTATTTATCTCAGTTTTAAGAATGTAAGAAATTATTCTGCTGTTTAAGAATTGGTATCTATAAATTGACTTGATTCATGGCAAATGGACTTTTATTTAAAATGTATTCAAGAATCTAAAAATACACCTATTCTCTCTCTCAATAATAATCTTAAAATAAGTTTAATGATAATGATATATTTTGAGATATTTATTTAATAGTTTCATGATTTCTAAACCTTTATGTCTGGTGTACTTTTATTCCCTCTCAAGTTTCAAAATAAATAGCTTAGCAATGTACTAAATTGGCATCGAAAAATGAAAAAAAAATCCTTTACTATAGGAATGAACATTTTTTACACAACCTTTTGTGATTACATATAAAACTATAACGTTCTATTTTAAATCGAAATGTATACTTCAATACTCAAAGTCTCGAAATACAACTTTCAAAAAGCAGCTTATTTTATACTTTATACATGTCCTTTTTTAAAACTTTTATAGAGATATTCAAAATATTACATATTTATCTGCATGCGATGCAAATGATGATTATTTATATTTATTTATATAATTAGTTTTACCATTACATTTCTAGACATTTAATTTCAGAATTCAAGACATCTTAACCCATAGAATATTTATTAATAAGTTCTAAGTGAACAAATATTTATTTACTTACGTTTAAAATTGATCAACTGTTGCATATTTTATTTTGAAATTAAATATCTTTAGTACCAAATTAAACTACTTTAATATCTTAAGTTATGTGATGCGAACAATAAGATTTTTTTTTAAAAAAAAGACAAATTAGTCCCCGCTTTTGCTTCCAGATTAGTTTTTAATTTAAAACTTTTAAATTTATCGATGCTAAGATTAGCTTTGCATTTGGTGTGAAAATATGCAGATGAATCTTGCCTGAATTCCGTTCTTTTTTATTTTGAATAGATTTCTTCGTCGCAATTTTTGAGCTGACGATATTTTCTTTCTCTTTATTTTATTCTATATGTAATATATTTATACAATATTTTTATGTAGAAGATTATTAATGCTTGTTTTACATGGTTTCTTTCGTATAACAGAATTTTTTTAAAATATATAATGGCAACAGTGAACTTGTTAGCTTTTCTATAAAGGCGGGGTGAGCTGAAGGGCATGCATTTATATTCTTTTCGATCAAATATATTTTGAAAGTTGAAATATAAATTCTTAAGTAAATTGTCCGTCGCTCTTAAAGTATCGGGCTCTACATTTCTTCTGTTTATATTCACATGCATATACACTGGTTATCATAAATTAAGGAAAATTCACAAAAATCGCGATAACTCAAGAAATTACACATGGAATTTTATGAAACTTACCCACAATATACAACACATAGTAAGGTATTAAACAACATAAAAAGAAATTATCAGACATTAATAGTAGTATAGAAATTAGCACATGTATAAAATAAACAAATTGGAAGTATCGGTTTGCAGTAGAAAAAGTACCTTTAATATGGAATATGATTGCCTCTAGAAGCAATACAGCACAAACAGCGATGTGTGATGCTTTCAATTATGCGGTCTATCAGTTCAATAGGAAGTGAGAGCCATTGCTCTTGTAAAGCAGATGCAAGCGCGGCAAGGGTCTGAGGGGGCGGATTGATGGCAGATACACGCCTCCCTAGAGCATCCCAAACGTGCTCGATAGGATTCAAGTCCGGGGATCGAGCTGGCCACTCCATGTGCGTAATTGTTTCCTGTTGAAGATAATCATCAACAATGCGAGCTCTGTGTGGTCTTGCATTATCGTCCTGTAACAGGAAGCAATCACCAATCGCCCCAGCATATGGGCGCACATAAGCATCAAGGATGTTGTCTCGATAAACCTGAGCATTCACGGTTCCCCTTGGAAAGACATGGAGGTCTGTGCGCCCTCCTAAGGATATGCCTCCCCAAACACAGACACTGCCTCTTCCGTATGCATCTCTTTCACGGATGTTTGATGGATGATAACGGGTCCCAGGTTCTCTCCATATCAAATAACGTCTACTGTCACTTTCTAGACTAAACCTGGACTCATCCGTAAAGAGAACAGGCCTCCATTGATCTGACGTCCAGTGGACATGTTGTCGGGCCCACTGCAAACGGTCTCTCCTATGGCGTGATGTGAGCGGCACGCAAATGGCTGGTCGTCTCGCATACAGACCACCTTCGTGGAGCCTTCTGCGCACAGTTGACGTTGACACCAACCTTCCGGTGGCTGCAGCAAGAGAGGATCTAAGATGTGTCGGAGTAGCGGTTCTATTCCTGCGTGCACTTAATGTCAAATATCGGTCATCGGCACTGGTCGTAACAGTTGGCCGTCCTTGACTGAACCTCCTAGATGCCGAATCTGTGGTTTGAAATTGCCTCCAAAGTCTATGAACCACAGATGGACTCACATTTAGCCATCTGGCCACTTCTGATTGACTCTGCCCTGCCTCTAGTCTCCCGATGGCTCTCCATCGTAGTTCTTCAGGCAAATGATGCCTAGAGGTCATTATTACGAATTGGCTATCTCAGATTTTCAATGTCGCAATCACAGTAAAATTTGTGTGCTTTCTCTCAAACTTGGACTTTTATGCTCCAGGCAGATGACGTAAGCCGAGTGCAGCGTCACTAATTTGCATATTGCAATTTTACTCAGCTACTCTTAGTGGACAACATATGCAAATTTTGCACGGTTTGGCTTACTTTTGAAAGAGTTATCGCTATTTTTGTGATTTTTCCTTAATTTATGATAACCAGTGTATTTTAGATTTTGATATTGATTGAGCTCCGCCTTTCTTAGAATTTGGTGAGAAATATTTTTATCAATTATTTGCTGTTTATTTTTTATTCTTCAGATATTTATTTCAACTTTTTTTCTACCCAAAGTTTTCTTAAAGCTATCACAAACACTTAACGAATTTAGAAAATTTCTATATTTAAATTTTTTATAAGCAATAATTTCTCGAATAATATTCAAATTTTGATCTTCCACTACTCTTAGCGTATATATTTCCCAATCTTAAATCAATAAACAATAAAAAACACATTTTTATAATGATTACAAAAATGCCTTAGTATTTTAAATATATGAATATCACGAAAAATAAAAAAATGCGAAAAGGCAGTTTAAAGTTTTGATGGTCAATGATATTGTTTGGTACATCGGTAAAGGAAATTTAAATAACTAGCTAAACAATATACCTAGAGCTATGAAGTATCATACAAAATACTTAAATATATATATATATATATATATATATATATATATATATATATATATA
>BMAW01084242.1:289360-352594 GCA_019974015.1 Nephila pilipes | reverse complement strand
ATATATATATATATATATATATATATATATATATATATATATATATATTATTTTTAGATCCTCATAAGCTCCAAAAATCAGGAGGTTTTGTACACACTTCAAAATTCCATATACTTCTCTAATTATTTTAGAAGACTGTTTTAGTTGTATGTACAAAACAGAATGCGATGCAAGGTATTCATAGATTATTTTGTACAAATAATTTTATAACGATTTTTAAGCGTGCGATATCTCAAAAGTAAGGAAATGTAATGCACACCACTCTTAAAACGAATGGAGGTTGCCTTAATTTTAAAACATGGACAGTTCTGTTAAAGATCACATCACTACGAAAGTTATTACCACATCTTGTTATAAACGCTGCTGTGTCATTAACTTCGTTTAAGGAGGGGGATCAGTAAGTAACTAAATTACAGTTTTAGACAATGTTCGACACATCAATAGGATAGGTTAATGACATGTCAGAACGATGATACATATCATGCGGAACCAAAGATTTACCATAAGCCTAAATTAGAATCGGATGCAAATGCAAGATGGCCGATCATATGAAGTTGTCGAGGAAATTAAGGAGAGAGAGAGAGATGAATTTTAATTATATAGGTTTATAGTTCAAGTTTGTAAGTTAAGTTTCATTATTTTCTCTAAATCTAAGTGAGGAGTTACGTTGTTGAGTTTCTCTTGTTTTTCTTTTTCACTTTAAGCTTCGTAGAAAATTAATTTTCTCAAATGAATTATTAGAAAAAGTATAATTGCTATTGATTAAATTCGATATTAATTTTAGATTTTAAATGATGTAAATCATGTTACTGATATAAGTATTGTTGTTCATCCTCTAGTTCTGTTTGGATGGAAGATTAGAGGGAAAATATTTCTAATATTACAAAAATATATATCGTTATATAAAAATTCATGGAAAAATGTCGAAAAACTTATTGATTTAAACAATTAAAATTGTTGAATAAATATTTTTAGAAAATACCCTTATAATATGTTGGTTATTTAGCATTTTAGTATTATTATTTTATTAATTTTCTGTAACGAGAAGTAGGTATCCTAAATTTTTAAAAGCAATAATATAATTATAAATCCTCACATAATAAAATGAGGATTTCAAACAAGTAATTGATACGTTTTCATTACTTTGCAAATTTCTTTTTTTAGGTCGTGAAATACTCTCTAATTTACGGTAATTTACGTAATATTTTCGCAAACCAAGAGTCAAACAATTACAGTAAAAATATACATTATTTAATACATAAAATTAGTTCCAATCTTTTAAATAATTTTATTTATTAATTTATCTCATTTAATTAGTTTGAAATAAGATGAATGTCTCTAACTGCAATTGCTAAACATAAAGCAATTGTTTAGTGTTGCCATACCAAAGAAGAATATCCATGCCTTCAGGGTTACGGTTTAAAATTCCAGTTTCACTCTCAACGGACAACTTGAGAAATGATGAAAATTGAGTTAGGAGACGAACAATAAGATTACGGAATGCTTTTCCAAGGGGACAGTCTGGAAAGGAATTTTACTGACTTCGTAAGACTTTGTTTTTAAACGAATAGTCTGAAAATTTCGTACAAATCTTTCGAATCCAAGGAAAATGTTTGTGAATGGAAATGGAATATTTTATTAATTTTAGATACTAAAGTTTTTATTTGCTTATTTTGATTTCTGAAAGTGCATATAGTATATTAAGTTTAAGAAATTGTGCTAAGAGTTTTACAAGTTTTTGTAAAATTTTTATTCAAAACAGTTTAAACTGTTATAGAATTGATAATGCTTTATTTGAAAGAGTAAAAAAAAATATCTCTTAACAAATTCTAAAAAAATGCTTACGAAGATGATTTTGGATTATTATTTCATAAAGATTTGAGTTACAATTAAGTACTAAAAATTAACAATTTATATAAATATCTCAAAAATTATATTTCGAGTAATTTCCACACATAAACTAATTATTTTATTCTTAATATCAATTATTTTTGCATTTTATCGAAACATTTATATTAATGCTTTTCTTGTGACACCCATTCAATTAAGAGTTTAAATTGATTTTTTTTACAATATTTTTACTTGATTTTGTTTATTTTTTATATGGAAGATTTATTATCTTGTACTCAAGTATGAAACAGATAATGATCAAAAATGCAATTTTTTTATTCATTTAAAAATCAAATATATTGGATGCGGAAAAATGTTTATTCAGCAAAAGTCGAAAAATGGAATTCAAAAAGGAGAATTTCTTCTCTTTTCGTTCTTGAAATGATATATTTTCCTCATTTCACGAGAGAAATTTCTATCGCTAGCATTCGTCTCAATTTATCTCGCCACAAATTATATATTTTCACGCCAACGTCGCCAATCCCTAGTCACATTAGTTTTAATTCCAGCGGGCGAGAACATTATTCATGAAACGGAAAAAAGTCTTATTAGTTTCTATTTCGGAATCAAACTACAGGAAGTTTTATGAGATTTTGTATCTACTGGATTTTCATGTGTGACAGGAATATATCTGAAACATAGGTGGAAATCTTACTTAAAATGAAACGAAAAATCTGTTTGCTTCTATTTCAGAGATAACTAAATCTCTCATTTGACAACCGAAAATCCAGAGATTCACGTTCTGGGATAAAAGAACAATTTAAATTTCCGGATGGAATGTCGAGGATGTAAGGTAACGCAATATTTTTGAGAAAAATGGAATAAATTAAAATACATATTACTTACTAACCGTGAATTTCTTAACTGAAAGTTAAAGTATTTAGTTGGTTTATTCCTCTTACACAATGTGGTAAGCATTTATTATTCTTTAAAATTTAAATTTAATGAAAATTACTTCAACCCCACGAAAGAATATCTATTTTTACCTCAAGAATTTATATTACTTAACTGAATAAGTAAAAAGGTTATTTATTCGTCATAGGGAATGAACGATTGTTCCGAGTTTTCTTACGGAATAAAAGTTCTATAATGGAATATTTCTCGATTGCAAAATTAAAATAATCGATTTTAAATTGGGAGAGCAGAGAGTTTTGTTTGACTTTATTTTTGAAGAAGTATTTGGGCCTGACCCACGTCATAGACATTATTTTGGCTAACATTTCCCCTCCCCCTTCTCACTTGTAATTTATTCTCATTGTATTTCGATGCAACGATATCAGCGCCACCTGTCCTGCCGCTTAAACAACAATATTTAGTTACAGTATTATGGCTATAGAAAAAGTGAAAATATTGTTTATTATTAAAATAGTTGATTACAGAAATGGTATCTTTGCATTCTATGTATGTTTTTTCAGTAAGATTATGTATTAAATGTGTACAAAATACCTGTATTTAATAGTCATATTTAAGATACATAGAAACTTTCCAAGGCTTTTAAGGATTTTGTTAACTCCGAAAACCAAATTAAACGTAATGTTTCGGTTTACCTATAAAAACCAAATTGAACATAATGTTTCGGTTTTAATCATAATTCGAAAATTTTTAACCAAATAAAACTCATCTTTAAATAGTAATTTTGAGTAAAATTAATGACAAGATTATACATAAAATATAATTAATTTTTTTCCTATAGTAAAAGTAAATTTATTTAAGTATATGTATATATATATATATATATATATATATGGTAATATTAAGATTGTATTTACAAAGAAGATTTTTATTTTTTGTAATTGCAAACTTAATAGTTAATATATTAGTTAAATATATTAATTATAGTTTAATTATAGTTAAAATATATCTATAATAGTAAGGATTAAAAAAGCTTCTATTTTTCTCCACAGATTAATATTAAACGTTTTGAAGTATATATATTTTTTATTTTTATGTCTACAGTTATAAATTTAATTTTGAAAGCAAATATGTTGCAAAACTCTAGTGTTATGTCAACTTAAAAAGCAAAGGAATTTTTTGATCACATATGATTATGCTCTAAAATAAAATTTACAACACATATGTCAAAATGTTTATTTTGGATTTTGAACAAGAAAAAGAGAAAACTTTATATTTCATTTAGAATTGAAAAATATTTGTTTATATAGGAATTATTTATGCTAGACTTCTATTTAATAGAAACTGATCACTTTATTAATTACATTAAAATTGTACATAAACAAAATCATTTGATAATTGTTAATGATTGAACAAATTTGTGCAGTTAATTATTTAGGAGAGTATTTATAGATTTTATTCACTAACCAGGAACTTGTACTTGTAAGTAACACATGGATCAATAAGTTCCGAGACTAACCCAGAGATGGCACTCGTAGTAAACCAGTAACCAGGTCTTTCTAGAGTACTAACCTTTGCTTGAAATGTGTCAAAATTTTAAGTCGATCGGACCAGAAACAGCTGAGTTATCGAGGTTGGAGTAAAGTCATTTTGTAGTTTGTTTAGAAAATGGAAAAAACCGAGTTTCGTGTTCTGATAAAACATTGTTTTTTAATGGGTAAAAACACCGTGCAAGCGAAACAATGGATTGAAAAATGTTACCCGGACTCTTGTCCATCAAAAGCAACGATTTGTCGGTGGTTTGCCGAGTTTAAACGTGGTCGTACCGACACAAATGACGCGGAACGTTCGGGTAGACCTGTGGAAGCCGTTACACCGGAAAATGTGAGTGAAGTGACAAAAATTATAATGAAAGATCGTAAAGTGAAGCTCCGTGAGATTGCTGAGATGACACAGATATCATATGGAAGTTGAGCATGAAAAAGGTTTTTTCCAATGGGTGCCGCGATTGCTTTCGATGGAACAAAAACAGCAACGAGTCGATGATTCAGAAAGCTGTTTATCGCTATTTACTCGCAACAAAAAAGATTTCTAGCGTCGTTACGTGACCATGGACGAAACATGGATACATCACTACACTCCAGAGTCGAAGCGGCAGTCATCTGAGTGGCGCACAGCTGGCGAAAGCCGTCCGAAGCGTCCGAAAACGCAGCAGTCAGCTGGCAAAGTCATGGCGTCAGTTTTTTGGGATACGCATGGCGTGATTTTCATTGACTACCTCGAAAAAGGTAAATCGATCAACAGTGATTATTATATTGACTTGCTGGTGCGTTTGAAGGAGGAAATCGCAAAAAAACGACCGCACATGCAGAGAAAAAAAAATCCTTTTTCACCAAGACAATGCACCCTGCCACAAGTCGATGAAAACAATGGCAAAATTGAACGAATTGGGCTTTGATCTGCTTCCCCACCCCCCATACTCGCCAGATTTAGCCCCCAGTGACTACTGGCTCTTTGCTGATCTTAAAAAAATGCTCCAGGGAAAAAGATTTGGCTCAAATGAGGAGGTCATCGCTGAAACTGAAGCTTATTTTGAAGCGAAAGATAATTTTTTTTATAAACATGGTATTGAAAAATTGGAAAAGCGTTGGAACGATTGTATCACCCTAAAAGGTGATTATGTTGATGAATAAAAAAAAATTTTGCAAAAAAAATGTTGTTTTCAATGTTAGTCTCGGGACTTACTGATCCATGTGTTAATACGCATCAAGTTCGCTGCAATAATTTTTTTTAAAAAAAAAATGGAAGATGCTGATAGATTGCTATAATATGGTCTGAAAATAATTTTTATACGGTTACACAGGGAGCTTACAAAAGAAAATTGGAGCTTTGAAGAACTACAATTGCATAACTAAAGAAGTTTCAATTTTTATGAGCAAATTAAGAGTAAAATAACACCTTGAAGTTAATAAAATTATAAATGTTCAATATGTGTGTGTGGCTATCACCAGAAACATGAACGACATCCAGTGATACGATACTTGTACGTTGGATTGAGAGCACAGATGATAGCCTAACACACTATCAGTTACCCCAAAAAAGACTTGCGATATTTTTCTTTGGGCTATTTAAAGTAGTTTTTCTGTCAATGCCTGCGAGCATTGATGAACTGAAAAAGCAAATAACTACAGACATTCAAATATACTGAAAAAATGTGTAGGATGAGTTCTGTTATCGCCTTTTCTGGTTCTGGTGCTGTGAGAGGTCACATTAAATATTTAGACTACAAACTTTAAAGTGTAACTTTTACAAACTTTAAAGTGTAACTTTTACAAACTTTAAAGTGTAATATCATAATTTATTTGTTCAAAATGATTGTAACTTCATTAGTTTTGTAATAGTAACTCTTCGAGGTTGGATATTTTTTTCTGAGAGCCTTGCATAATAAACTAACATCGAGAGGGGTCTCGTAATTTTGAACCTCGGTCAAGTGATAAAGACGACACCTGAGAAGCTTTCAAAACTCGGTATGGAATTGTTAATGATTTTGTTAAATTAGAAAATGTAGCGTGGAAGCGAGGCGTTTAGGTAATTTGTCCTCATCACTAATTCGGGATTCAGAATAACAAAGGTAACTGCTGATAGTTTTGGAGTAGCTACTGTGGCCCGGGGAAAACACTAGATAAATTTCTAACACTAAAAAAATCTAGTCGAAACAAATTTCCCACATCAACATTTTGTAACGGGTTCTCAGTTTTTTCTCTCATCTCCAAACTTTTTGGGCGACTTTATGATGCTATTAGATTATAGAATCTCGATCTGTGAAGGAACCAGGGCGTATATTTGTTAGTATAGAAATGTGGGGTGTAGGATATAATCAGTTAGTAAGGTTTGAGAATCAGAACAGAAAGTATTAGCGTGATGACATGTGAGAAGAAGATTAACCATATTTTAGTGCATGCGTTTGGGTGCATGATAGTTAAGTGATCGTCGGAGAACTTGTATTTAATTCGGACCCAGTCTTGAAGTATATATTCCTGACTTGGATCCATTTTTACTGTTTGTAAGATTACTAGAATTTTCAATAATAATCTTTGGTTGAGGACGCGAGTTAGTAGCTGCTCCAAATTCACAGTAATTGCTTTGAGATCATTTTATAGAATAGAATAAAACTAAAGTAGTATCTCTTGTAAGGGACTCCTCTATCTAAGGGACAATTCTGTTGGTCCCAATCCCTTTGAAAAACTAGTTTATGTATTTACCTCTTATTAAGGGACACGTCTGTTTAAGGGACGAAATGTCTTGTTCTATGGATATCTCTTATTGGGAGGTACTACAGTAGTTTGACTTTTTTTTAACTACCTCTTTCTTGATTGAACGTTCATTGAGTTTTGATAACTCAGATCCCAAGTAGCGAAACCGGTGTTAAAATTTAATTATAAAATATGTTATCCCCTTACTGTAGAGGGCGCTCCAGAGAAAGAGATCTGTAATTCATCACAGATGAAGCAAAGGCTAGAAGTAAACTGCGACATTTACTAACGTAATGTGGTAAAAGTATGATAGAATAAAAGTTGATTATTATTGTTAACTGCGTTTCTTTTATTTGTTCGAAGTATAAAGATAAGGAAGAGTCAAAGTAAAGCTATATATGAGTTAAGTAATGATTAAAGTGATATGATTGATTTATTAGCTAAGAAAGTAAAATGAAGAAGTTAAAAGAACTCTTATAATCAGAAGTAGAAGTAAGATATAAATAATAAAAAAATGCGTGTGTCTACAACAAATATATATACCTATTTTCTTGTGTAAATGTATAGATCGACAAAAATCTAAAAAAAAAAAAAAAAAAAAGAAAGAAAGAAAAGGGGAAAAAAAACTTTGAGTGTTTATTAATTATTTGATGATGTGTCTAGATATATTTAAAGGATCCATTTCAAAAGATATACGACCCCAGTGCTGCAGAGAATATAAATCTTTTTGGAAGCGCTTTCAATAATTGTTTGTTTCATCTCTACTTGTCGGAGAATTGTCATTTCTCTCCTAAAAGAATTCATTTGTTGGAATTTTATCTATGAGATATGACATACTTTTCCAGGACACACAAACAATATTTATTTTTTCTTCCAAAATAAAATCCCTCCCAGGGAAAAATACTTTCTATTGATGAAGAGACAAGATTATTTTGTTTCGATGTATTTTGCGAAACATATGAATTTTAAGATTTCGATTATTTTATGAAAGGAATATGAAAATGCAGTAAATATTAAACGGGATGTTTATATATATATATATATAGGCTTTGGTATTTTGCGAAAATGAATACAAGAATAAAAAAATACCATGATTCATGATTTCATATCAAATAGTTATATACGAAATAGATAGTGTAGTTAACTTATTTTCAATACATTTTAGCATTTCTGTTCTCTCTTGCATAACAATTAGCTTTAAATTTTTTTAGTGCACAGTAAATACAATTTACATTTAAATTTATTTAGTATAAATGTAACGTTATTGAATGTATTTTTTGAAATATTATTAGAAAATTACGATCATGAGGATCAATAATTTTTTTTATGAAGACGCCATGATACCCAAGCGATTTTGTTCTATTTTCGACTTTTTTTCCCCTGTCATTCGATCCCTTTTGCTTTCCTTCTTCCGTTTAAAGTATTGTCTAGATTACAGAAAAATGTTTTTTTGGTAAATCAACGAATATTTGGAGTAGTTGGGCCAAATATACCTCTTGCGTATATAAATTCAACCAACTAAAAACAGAGATGTTGCTTTTATGCGTGATATGTTGTTGCAATTCCATAAGAAATAAATTGTAAAAATATTGCTTGTTATTCGATTAAGCGATATATTGTGTTCATGCTGCATTTTCAAATATTCTGTGTACCATGAAAATATACTCATCATAAAGGGACAAAATATACATTCGATTATTCTTACAATTATAAGCTATTGCTTAAACACATAACTTAAATTTAAAATGTCTGGTTAAAATTATATGCACTATTGTTTTTTTTTTTTTTTGATTGAATTTAGTTCATAACTGAAGAATTTTAGATCTGTGTGTTTCATAGCATTTTAAAATCAAATTATTTATATTTACCTTTTCACACCACTGATATATATCAACCAAACAATCAAGTAGATTATAATAGATCAAGTAGATTACAATTATATGAAAATAAATATTAACAAAAAAAGTAACGAGTACCTCAATATTAAATACCAGAAAAAGGTAAGTACGAATGGGTACAGTAAAGTTTTAATTAGTACTAAGAAATATCAGAGATGTCAGGATAAAATTTATTTCTCGTGTTTATTGATCCTTATGTACGCATTGTTGTAAAATACAGCTATTAATGTTGGTTTGTTTGGTTTCAGGAAGTCAGAGATTGAATTAACTGTCAGTATATCGAAGTTTTAATTTTTACTAAATAAGCAATCGAGGTAAAAACTGAATTTTTATTTATTATTCTAATACTTTCCTCAAAGACACAATCCAGACCTATACATTCCTCCCATCGTTTCTTGACTTATAAATTACGATTATTATGTTGTGAATCAATGTAGATTTGTTTGGTTTCTTGGGGCTGTAGATTTATGTAATCCTCAGTAGGGAGAAGATAAAAAGATCAGTCAGCTGAGCTCTTCAATAATGGCTTTGGAAGAGTCAAGAAACTCTGAGAGAGAAATGTATTACACTGGACAGCAAAACTACGTAGAAAAATAGTAAGAATTATAAGAAAATTACGTTTCAATCTCGATTATTTTTATTAATAATTAAAAGCTTCTTAATATACCAGGATAATAATCGGAATTTAATGATATTGCGGGTTGCTTCAATCAAAGGCTTTCTGAAACGAAACTAATCATCATTAACAGCAGTAAGTTACATCACATGAAAATTATGTATTTAAGGATCAATTAATATGCAGAATAAATTTCATCTAGATATCTTGATTATTTCTTAGTGTATCAACTGAGTAATCTTAACGTTATTCCCCTGTATACGTTTCGTAAAAATAAATACTATTTTTGTAAGCAGTTTACTGATATCTAACTTCAATCGGTTACGCACACGCCTCTTAAAAATATAACGTAACGTAATTATATTATTTATTTACCACACAAGAAGCCTGTTTTCAACTGAAACAGTTATTATGATGGCGATGATAGGACATGTGTATATACATATTCCACGATTCTTCTTTACATGCTTATTCATCGCAGTATCCTTAACCTTTGTCTTCAAAAAACTCGACAAGTCGTTGATGTGACATTTTCATCTATCATTCAGCTTAAGGTCATTCATTGGAGTAAGAGCTAGGCATGTTTTCGAACCCTACAAGGTTTCGCAACATACAAACAAATGTACTACTACTGTACTTGGGTGGTTGAAGCGTAGGCGGTTTGATGATTGCAGTGCCTTGAACTAAAGCGCCCTCACTCGATAAGATTTAGAAGATGTTCCGGAAGAAAATATTATTAAAATATATATATCGAACATCATTCCACTTTTGATGAGTCTTATCGGAATAGTTTCTCGGAAAAAAATTGATTCGAAAATTCTGATGTAAAGATTATGACTTGGATCTTTTTGTGTGCAAAGCATTATATATCATGATGTCAATTTTAGTGCAGTCTAAAGAAAAAAAAAGTTTAATGATTTAAGATTATGAAAGAGAGAGACGAGTATTCAAGGTATTACTTGGCATGATGTAATATATGACTATCTTCAAAACACGTGTTTTTTTGAAGGTTGCATGACTGTATATTTATCGGTATTTTTTTATGATCGTGTCCTTGAACAGCAGACTGAGAATATCCGGAGATGTATACATATCCAAAGGTGTCCAAAGTAACAGTTTAAGAACTTTGAATAGAAAACGAACTGATAAGCAAGTCTAAAATTGTATTGAATTTGATACATAAGTGTAGATAAAATCCAAAAATAACAGTAATTTTTCAATAAAATAAATTTATTTAGATTTTATGAATATTAATTTTCGTATTAATGGAGCTAAATATTTTTTAAAAAGAAAATAACTTGAAAAATAACATTTTGTAATCATCCTATTATTAAACAGAGCAGTTTTAAAAACAATAGGAAAAAAGATAAATTAAAAATAAATTGTTTTTGGCAGTACGTTGCGAAAAACAAATTTCGTCTCCAAAGGTGATAACTTTAAAAAAATAATTATTAAATTATTCAGTCAAATAATAGAATTAAAGAAAACGATCAAATATTGAAGGTAACAATAACATTCTTTTCAAATAATAAAATTAGAGCAAACTATTAAATTGAATATATTTTATATAAAAATGTAACTCATATATATTTTATTTCAATCCTATAAAAATGTATCAGAAATTTATTATGAAATATTTTTGAAAATTGAGTTCATTACTGGTGAAATCAGGCATCAAATTTGTACTCAAAAACATTTACGAAAATTTTTTTTGGTAAAAGTCACCAAGGGACTATTTTATCATTAATTAAAACAAGAAATCGAGAGCATTTGGAAAAAGTTATTTGATACGGTGAATTATGGATGAAAAAAATGCAGAATGTGTAGTAACTGCTTCAAAGTTTTGTGACGAATATAAACAACACTAAGAATTCAGAGTAGAGTTTTAAATCCAAATTTTAAGATATTGTGGTGTACGAGTTCATAAGACTTCAATATTTTTTTTATTATCAACATCAATTTTTACAACTCTATTAAAACTTCAAAAAGTGTTATTTATTTGAAATTTAAATAAATAACAAAACGGAACAAAATAAGTCCAAATATTTTCAAAATATATAAGGTTTTATTCTTTTTTCCAAAATTTATTAAATTGAATGAAATGATAGAATAATTTATTAAAACATTCCTTTGTGTTCGATGAAGCTAATGAAATTAAAATGCTTCTAATGCTGAAAGTAAATGCTTCGATGACTTTTTAAAAAGTATTTTTCTTCTAATTTTCACTGTGCACTGATTTGATATCATCTCTAAGTCCATTAAAGTTAAGTTTTATATTTTTAATAGAGCCAGGTGTGTATGAGGTAGTACCACATAAAATACTACTATAGTATTTCACCATCAGAAAATTCTTTTAGATTTGGGATTCAGTTTCTTAAGACGTTCACGGAAGTGAATAATGTAGCATTAATGTTAAATTTTTTTGCAAAATGACTTGAATGCTGTAACATTGGAATTTACAAACCACATTACCACGTTTTCATTTTATACAGCGTTAATTTTTTGCTATCTTGGTTTGCACAGACAACGTTTTGGTGACATCCTCAACTTCAATATTATTGCTCTCGATAACGACACTAGTTTTCTAAGAGGAAACTGAAGCTTCATCTTGTTTTTTTGGATATATTAAAAGTGCAACATTTGATGAGGATGTCAAAGCATTCGTTATTAAAAACTATTAAAATGGATATCATGAGCATTTAGACAAAATGTAACTTATCAAAATTTGAATATCACGATAAGCTTAATAACAAACCATCTGTCAATTTTTCAGAATCTTATTGAGCGCAAACGTGTTGACAACGTGAAAACAAAACACAGCATTCATGTAAATTGCATGCTTCATATCATCAACATTTCATATGCACTCATAGCGCGAACCCAGGAGAATACTGGCCTTCTCGGTCTCCATCTGATGGGTGGTGATAAAAATACTACAGAAACCTCCTTGGGGGAATAAAGTGGCTTTAGGGTTAGTTTTCAAAGATTTCAATAACTGAAGCTTTGGTTATTTATTATTATTTATTAAACTTTTAGATAATTTTTGTATATTTAAATATTAATTTACTTCGGTATTGAATCTATTATATTTTAGACTACAAATGATCAACCATGTAAATATTCTGGTGTTAAAATCACGAGCATAGTGGTTCGCGCGCGAGTCCTGGTTCTACAAAGACTCTCATGAAGAACAATTGGAATTTTTGTTGAGTAAATAGAAGTGGTCTGTTAAGTGGAATAGTTATGGAGTAAGGGAGATATCAAGAGAGAACTGGCTTTCTGGTCTCCTTCAGATGGGTGAAGAGAAACCCTGGAAGGGAAAATACAGAAATCCCTTTTTTTGGAATAAAGTTGTATAGGTGGTATGGAGTAAGTGAGATGCCAGGGGAGCACTGGCTTTTGATTCTCCATCTGCTGAGTTAAGGAAAAAACTACAAAAATCTTCTTGAGGGAAATTAAGTTGCATAAATGATGTATGAAGTTCGGGAAGTATCAGGAGCGTATTGATCTAGTAGTTCTCCACCTGATGGGCAAAGGGGAAAATACTACAGAAATCCACTTTTGGGGAATAAAGTTTACGTCATTCCTACCCGAGCAGGGAAACCTGCCGGCACTTCCTCTCCATCCCTTTTCTCGTTCACTCCTACACCTACCTAAATCGTTTCAGTCCATATCCGCCATGCTTTTCACCGTCATGTCATTTTAAGCAAAGTAGAAGTAACTGCTTCCTTACTAGACTTCAAAAACGTAGCATACTCGATGTGGAATGGAATAAGGGAAGTATGTTTAAATATCATATACGACAAATTAACTAAACGTGATTTAATGACATATGGGGTCTTTAATACTTCTAAGATGTTATAAATGAAAGAAAATAAAAATTAGGACCATAAAAAGTTCTTTTTCTACTTGGAATGTCGAAATCCATTTATGCCGGCGACATCTTTCGTCGGCGAAAAGTTCTCGATTCACTTTTTTTTTGTACTGAAAAAATGTGTCGTATCGAGAAATTTCAAGGACAGACTATTTTGTGTTACAGGAAAACGATTAAAGAGAAAAATACACAAACAGATATCTAATTCTAGAAACTGCGAAAGGAAAAAGAAGAAAAAAAACCTTTCAAATTTGATTTTTTTTTTTTACTACTCTGACTCGTTATCGTAAACTTGGGTAGACTGTGTGATACCAAACTTTTGAGCCTTAGTAACATGGTAAGCAAAAATTGTTCCAGAAGTTGAGCTCAAAGGTCCGTCAATGACAAATCCTGCAATCTCTTATAGGTCAAACTGATCTTGCATGGGGTTCTAAAGGCGTATGTATCGAATACAAAGTCAACTATTCGAACTTACCCTAAGGTTATCAAGAGAAAAATATACTATGTATACAAAAATATTATTCGGAAAAATGTAAGACAGTTTCTTAACCTTAATTGCAAATATTTATCAATTTAACTTTATCACATGGTGATTAAACATCGAAATCAATTCTATATATTATCAGTACAAAAGCCCGAGAAAAAAAAATGATTCATGTCTGCTGTTGATTACAACACTATAGTTAGCCTGATAATTGATCATTAACGAGTGAATTTTGTACCTCGAGAAACATGCAACTTATCAAGGTCATGATCACTATGGATAAAGTCTAAGTTCCTAGCGATGAGACGAGAATTATATTGCTGAATTATGTGAACTGATTGAATTATTTTATTAAACTTTATATATTTAACTCGAAAACGCTTTAATTAAAAATAACAGATAACATGGTAACCTGGTTTAGTAAAATACAAATAAATAAAATAAATGAGCATCAAGCTGCTTTCAAAATGTAACTAGATAACATTTATCATATTTTTGAAACTTTAACTAATAGCATGGATAAGAGTTGTGCCTGTGTAACAAGACTAGGTCATTTAAGAAATTTGTTTACTATCTCGACAATGTTTATTTATCAGTTTCACTACGTTACTTCTTTATCAAAATTCTCATTCAAACAACTTTCGAAGGTTGACATAGTAAACATTTTGCTTAACGTTAGTGTCAGAAGAGTGGGATGCCATTTCAGGTGTCGTCATCGACACTTCACCATGGTTCAAAATTATTCCAATAACCCTCGTATTGCTTTTCAGTGCGAAGCTCATAAATAATCAAACAATCAATTTTAACGTTATATAAACTACACGCGAAACTAATGGCAAATAACATTTGCCATTAGTTAGATCCCTGCTTTCGAACAAGTATGTTTTCGGTTGCTGCATAATTCTTTTTTGTATAATTAATTGCTTAGTGTTTGATTTTATGTTTGTGCACAAGCAGTTTATTCTTCTCAGTTGCAATTTTGATATAATTAATTTACATATTTCTAAATCCTTTCAAGATCCCTCATCAAGCTTGTCAGTAATCACATAAAAAGCTACAATAAATTATTCAAAGTTTAATAAGCCCGCTTTGAAAGTGCTTCAACTAAATATACAAAAATAAGCGTTGTATCTTACGAAAATCTTTTTGCTTTCAAAAGGTTTCAAATTTTAATTTCAAATGCAATGATAACAATCAAACAGTAAAACAAATACATTATTCACTTCAAATTAAAGCGACATTGACAACACAGATAGTACCTACATAACCTTAGACGTAAATGAAATCGGAATATGTACTTATGATTTATTAAGGTTTTAATTGTTGTCGGAATGTACTCGTATGTTTGGATACATCCCTTCTTTAGTAAATGCAATTGAATAAAATACATAGAAGAAATGATTTATTTATCAAAACTGGAGGTTATTCAGAGAACCTGAGGGATCGCATGTAGTCCTAAGGCGATGCCATATCTTTAATTTAGACCATATTTTGAGCTCAATATAGAAACTTAATCAATGACGCAAAGAAATAAGCATAATGGACTGTACACTCGATTTTTACTGAATGTCACAAACGTTACTTGACAAGAAAAGCAGGAGTACAGAATTATAAGTCAGACTAAGGTATAGATCAACTGTCAATTCCTTGAAGCAACTTTCACAACTCCAACTGCTTCTAGTGATCTCCGACTTCTAACTGATCGCATAGTTCCAATTTTTGTTTTGACATTACCACTGTGAGCCCCGAACTAAGAAATTGTCCGCCTCTAAGCGTTCGTTTTGATTTTCAAATCGAAAAGTTTCGCAATTCCAACTGCTTCCACTCAGTGCTTTCCTAATTCTAACTGTTTAACATAGGTCTAACTGTTTTACATAGGTCTAACTTTCGCTTCGCTTTCGTATTAAAAAATATGAACCCCGTAGGGGAACAAACCATCTGCGCCTGCGTTTTGGTTTTATGATAGTAAATTTTCAATTATTTATCGGATACTGTCTATGTAGTAAATCAATATTATCACTCATTATATGAAATCTTAATAAAAATTGCCATAAATTGTAGCCATATTGGCTTAAGGCATTATACATCCACCTTTTTACTTTATACACATTTTAAACCATTTTTAAATTAGCCTCTAAATTACATATTTAGCGTTTCAAAAACTAACTTTCTGTCCAAATTCGTTCTAGATTACCATGTAATTTCTTCATGGAACTTTTGAGCTCCTCAAGACCAAATCGCAATTTTTAGCATTTCTTAAGACAATGTTTAAGATCTTTCGAAACCAATTAAATTCATTTATGTATTGGCCATCACGAAAGGTTTTTAACGTTGCTTTTAATAAATTTTTAAGAGCGAGGATCAGTTTCAAATAATGTAGTTTTTTTAAGCAATGTAACGAGCTGCCCTTAAGGTTCCCATTTACCCACCATTTTGATTTCGTCAGTTTAATGTTAATCCTATGGAATTTCAACTTTAATTCTCACATGTTTACTATTTGATCTATTTGAATGCAATAAAGTGTATACGAAAGAACAAAAAATAACAAATGCTTCTGCGGAATTACTTTTTCCCCCCGATTTAAAAAAATATTTCTTAAGACCGGAAAACTCACAAACGAATTATTTAAATAGAGATAAAAATATTTTTAAAAATCAAAGGGAAAATGTTATTTCACAGAAGCATTCGTTATTTTTTTCTCTTTCAGATGCACTTTATTATATTAAAATAAATCAAATACTAAAGATGTGAGAATTAAAGTCGAAATTCTATAGGATTAGCATTAAGTCCGCGAAATCAAAATGGCGGGTAGATGGGAGCCTTAAGAGAGATTTAAAAATTAAACCATAATATTGAAATAATAATGTATTTTTACCAATACAATGTGGAAAATAAAATTGATAAAAATATCATTTCCTCAGAATTCGCGTTTCACCAGATTTATTAAAACCCTTGTCAAAATTTATCAGTTAATGTATTTGAAGACCACGCAATATCTCGACCCACACAAGATGTGAAAAAGCTGTTAAATAAAATATTTCAGAAAAACCTCCAATATTGATTTTTACATAATAATCCATCACAAATTATTTTTGAAAATCTTTTTTTAAAAAAAAATTATACAGCAGGTGATCAGCTTTATACATATTGAAGTTTTTTATGCCAGTAATGGGTTGCCCGTAACAAAAGTTAAGAAAAAAAAATTTGAACGATCATATTGAAAAAATATTTCAGAGATTACAATGTAGTAAATAAAAATGATATTTCGAATTCGTTTTTCCCAGACTTAATAAAGATCCTTTCAAAAATGATCAGTTCATGCATTTAAAGACTTACTTTAAATCCGCACAAGACATTGGATTGTTGTAAATTGAAGTGCTTTAGAAAATCTTTCAATAATTGACTCATACTTTGGTGCTTCAATTAATTTTATTAATGACTCTTCAAAGTGACGCCTCTACTACCACACATCGGAGACATGATCAATTAATCCAACGCAAAATCGTACCCAAGCAAACGTGCGAAGTCTTTAACAATGGAACGTCACTTCAGATTCCCAAAGGAAACACTTGTCCGACTTCTCTGTTGGAATACGTGACAAAGGGAATGTGAAATAAAGCGCTCTGACAGTAAGCACTATCCTGGAACTCTTATCTCCAACGCCACAAATATTTCCAAATTGTATCGGAGATAATGCAAAAGGAGACCAAGTGTGACAACGAGAGAGTTAGAATGTGCTGGCTTAATTTGAATGCCTTTATTATCTATTCGAACCCCCTTTTAGTTAGGCTTTCGTTGAGACTGATGGAATGCATGCAAACAACAGCTGAAAGAAATCAAATAACTTTCGTTCTTCAAATTTTCTTAAGAGATTTATTAGATAATTGAGGAATATAATAATTCTAAACAGATTTCATTATCAATTTATTTTGATGTCCATTCAGTTTGAGTTAAAGAGACTGAAGTTATTAGGTTTTAATTTAGGATAAGTTTTTCGAGAACGCTGCATACGCTGAAAAGAGAGGCCAATTTACTGTTCAGTTTATTGATAAATGTGTTTTATTTGAAGATCAATTTAAAAGAAATACAAACTCCATTTTTCAAAGATTTTTTTTCTTAATAATTTTCCTCGCTTATTATAGCTGCATTAGGGGGAAATCTGATGTATAAATGTGAAAGCACGTTTGCTTATATCAGTCTCACACCGTTGATTGTATCACTCTAAACGTTTTAAAAAATGTTTCGCTGATGTGGTGAAGAAACCATATTTTCGCCAAAAATTCTTATTCAATTTTTTTTGTGATGTTTATAGACAACCCCCCTATTTTTTCACCATTTCATTAGTATTTTTTTTTATTCCAGAGCAAATATAATACAAAATTGAATTTTTAATTGTTGGCCTGTGACGTTGGGCTGTTTTCATTTTTTTTTCCATTAACCTAGGGGACCTTTTGGTAATTTGAATTCCCCACAATTCCAAATCATCGCCAATGAAATGAAACGTGATTAGATAAACTGGATGAAGACTAAAAATGTAATGATTTGAATTAGGGATAGAGTTATATATAAGCGAGGGAAAAGAAAGGAGAAAGAGAGTAGCGACAAGCTGAGAGATGTATAGATTTTAAAGAGAGTCATTGGAATTATTCGTTTATATTAAAAGTAATTTAAAGTGACACCTGATCAGAATAATTGGAATTGATTCTCTTATAATCGAGAAGTGTTTGAATCGGAATGAGTGAATTGATGAGCTAAGACCTTATTACTTAAATATAAACTAGGATTTGAGAGAGAGCTGTTTTGCATGAGCTTTGATAGATAATAAACTAATAAACCTTCTCTTAAATACTTCAAGTTAGATTTTTGAACTTATTAAATATTTAATTAAACTTTAAAATGGCTATGGAGTTGAATGATGAAGAAAATCTATCATAGACTTACTGTTTCTATTTACAAAACCGCACCCTTGATCAAGACACAACAAAGAGATGTTGGGGATATTTTAACGCTTTGAAAAGAGAGGGAAGAATATCAATAAGGAAATTTAATATTAATTTTTTAATTACGACCTACACAGTGGGAAAGTTTTGGCTTTTTCGTCTTTTTCCCCTTTCACTAAGGAAGATTACCTTCAAGCATAACTCTTGCGTATATCACATCCTATACACATACTTATATATATGACCACACGATCTGTCTTTGCTTCCAACAATTTATTAGTCACAGTTAAAAGAATTCACCCATGTAAAAATCGGGTTCATAGATAGTATATTTTGAAATTGGTGTCTGTAACCCATTCTGCTTAAATATCGTTGCATATAAATATCACTAGTAATTTAACTTTTCTTGAACTTTGTTCAGAAAAGTTTTAGTGGTTATTGATAAAAAAAAATGCAAGAGACTTTTTAGAAGAAAAATATATTTAAATTATTTTAAAATATGAAAATTGACAAATTTTTCGTGCATTTTCGAATCTTTTTTTGTAATTTTCATTTTTGCAGTGAAAAACTGAGGATTTGTTTTTAAAAAATATTGATAAAATTAAATATTTTTGCAATTTAATTAAAATGATAATTTGCCGGAAATATCTTTATCCAGAAACTATTTTATATTTTGTTCTCTAAATTCACAATAAATTAAGAATTTGTACATTTAAAAGGGCCTTTATAAGCCTTTAGATAAATTTTTTTAAAAAATTAAAAAATGCCGGGAGTTCTAATCTATGCTATTTTTATTGCATGAGATCAATATTTCTAAAATTTGCATCAATTCAGAGTCTTTATCATTTCAGTTAGAATGCTGTTCAAACAATCTTTTTATGCAAAGAGCAAAATTTTCCCTTCTAATTTACTTTTTGTGTATGAAATCCATTAACAATTTTTCCTTTTTGTGAATGAATTCCATTACCAGTCGAGCATTGTTATGTACCGTGGAATCACAAGAAATTGCATCTCAAATGTAATAACTACTGAAAAGCGAAACAAATATATCGCTTGGACTTATTTATTTCGTTCCTTCTCAAAATAAATTTTATTTTTAATGTTCATGAAATTAAAATTACTCCCAAAAGAAGTATACTCATTATTTAATAACTGTCCCCTTTAAAGACTTATCAGTTTTGATTTCGCCTCATTTCATCTTCCTCCAAATGTACAAAAATATTTAATATTTAGCTATAAAAATATAACACGGCCCAGAAATGTTATTCAATCATATTTTTAAAAATGTAAGCACACACACATTTTCGTAATGTTAGATATTACGCGGCAGCTTAAAGAAGAATAGGCCGGAGAGAAATCTCCCTCCCCCCCTCAGCGTATTCATTTACTTTAACAATTGAGAAGTTTTCGAGTATTTAGCCATAAAGACATTAATAGTTCAGGAAGAAAAAGTCAAAGAAAATAACGATGTATATTTAGTCTTATCTGATTAACATATGTAAGAAGGGAAATTATTTTTCAAATGCCATTATAAAATAATTTTTTTTTAATTTTTGTACAGATATTTAATATTTTAATTTTTTTTCTTTACCCTTATAATCGCAGAGAAGCTTTAACACATTTCTTATTTCTCAGCCTTCATTAATAAGTGCATTTATAAGTAATGAACGAAATAAAAACATTAACTGATATTTAAGCGTAGACACGAATAGTGATTCTTCAGGAGCTTCTTTTACGAAAATTTAAGCTAATGGGTCAGTTTTTTTTTCTCAAACTCTAACAAAGAAAGAAAAAAAAACATTATATATTTGAATTAGTAATTATTTTTAATTAATTTTAGCAGAAGATAATTGAAAAAACAAACTGGGAAATATTATGGTAAAAATACTTGAAAGAAAATTTCAGACATAAGATTTGAGCTTCAACTGTAATAACCATTACTTCATTTTTTAAATCTAACATCGTTGTGATTGGAAATAATTTTCAATTTAAAGTGAACTAAAATTCTGGGGAGGAAATTTAATTTTACAGCATTAAAGCTTTTAGGAACTGACTTATCATATTATAAAAAATATTTTATATATATTTTGCGTTTAAAAATTTGAGAGTAAATAATTTAAACTTTTGGAAATGAAATTTAACGTAGAGAGGAAAATTTCCCATAAGATTAATCATACCACGTTTTTTTTTTCTTTGAGTTAAATAACACTTTTGAATAATGCGCCTCAATGATATTCTAGCGATCCTTCTATATTTTCTACCCTTCTTCTTGTCAATTTTTACTACTTCCATTTTTCAAAGGTCTTTATCACAGTTATACCTTGTTTGCCGCAGCACAGCCACATCTGTCTCTTGCGCCATTAAACTGCACAAACACTCACTAAATAGAATTTTGCAGTATTATATCTGAAATATTGCTAAATTGGCATGATTAAAATGTTACTCATTTGAAAGCCATACCCTAATTTGTATGAATGATTTATCAATTAAAAATAATTTAACAGAAGAGCAAAATATTTTTAAATCTCAGATTTTGAAACAAGAAAAGCAATAAAATCGTTTCTAAGAAGTAAGAAAAAAAATTATTGATGTATTTATTTTTAATGAGTTCCCTTAAAAAGAATAATCAGAGTTTAACCAAAACAAATTCTTAAGATTGAAGATATTTTTTTTCTGCTTATAAAATTTTATTTCTCAATAAGTATGAATTTCTATAAGAAAATTCAGAAAATTTTATTTTTAGCATTGCGTGTTTTCAGTGTTTCATAACTCAATGAATATAACATCCGATTGTTATTATCATCATTTTTTTTTTTTTGAGAAACTATGTAGTACAATTGTTTTTTCAGTTTTTTTGTGCAAATGGATAAAACTTTACACAAAAAAATTGTTCTATGCAATATATTTCGAAAAGCAATTTTTTTTAATAATTATTAAATTATTTAATTAAATATTAGAATTAAAGCAAACAATAAAATATTGAAGTGACTAATAATACCTTAAGATACTAAAATTAAAGCAAACAAATAATTAAATTCGATGTATTTTAAACCAAATGTATTATTTTTGCTGCCGTAAATTTCAGTCCAATAAAAAAATTTAGGAGAAACTTATGTCAAAATTTTTAAAATTAAGTTCATTACTGGTAAAAGCAAACATATACACAGTCACTTTTATGATAAAATTTTGAAAAAGGACCGTTGACTGTTTTGTCGTTGATTAAAATGATAGACCTTTAGGCAGCTAATAACATTTTATGTTTAGAAAAAAGTTTAAAAGCTGAATTTAAAGCCTGCAAAAATGTTTTTTTCAGTACCTTAAATACATTAAAAAAGCATTAAAGAATTGATTACATTTAAAAAAGATTTGATAATTCACTTGGTTGATTCTCAAAGTGATCCAAACCATTAAAATGTGTAGAACGTTCCTAATCAATACTACTTAAGGATGTTTAAAATGAAAAATGTCTTTTATTCCGATCACGATTTTAGAGTGTTTTAGTATTCGAACGGAATATTTGCTTTAATTGAAATAAATTCTTTCTTATGTTGTGGGTACATATTCAAAAGTCTTTAGAATTAAAAAAAATATTGAGATGCTTCTTATTTCACTTCTTATAAGTAGATGGTTAAATAGTTTAGAAGCAAATATTTTAAAACTATGACTGTTATTAAATTTTTTAAAAGAAGGGAAATGCGGGTATGTATTTATTGTTAAATTTATTAACGTTACTAAATATTCCAATAAACTGGAAGAATTTATTCAATTCGAATATAATTTTATGAGAATTAGATAATATTTCAAGATGCGTTGAAAATAAAAAGAATATTTAAAACAAACCTTATCTATTGTTTACATTATAAGAACCCGAATTAATATTTTAGATTTTAAAAAATTACTGGTACTGTTATTTATAAGAACTATAACCTTTAAAAAGTTAAAACTTTTCAAATTGGGAAATCATTAAATGCATTAAATATCGATAAATTTAAAAATAATCATTAAAGAAATATCTAAAAGTAAAACATTTTGAATTTCATATAAAAAAAAATATTTTTCTTTCGATATCTATTTTTAGTTTCCTAATACAAATTACTCTCTAATGATTACTTTAATGTTTATTTTTGGTTTTCAATGATTTTTCTGGAAAAATTTCAATATTTTTTACTTATATGTATTATTTTCTCCAAAATTATTATATCATCATAGATCAAGAGAAGACGAGTTTAGTTTTCACTAATCTTTATGGAAATTACAATTCAAATCTCAAACTAAAAACTAATTGGTCACGCCATCGGTAGATTACAGATAGAATAATTGTTTTTGAGCTAGGATGCTAAATTTCGTAAGGAAAGTACTCTAACTGTCCGAAAATTCTCAAAGTCCCAATTTAAATTCTAAGAAAAAAGTTTGATTTATAAAAAGATACAAAGCCGATAGAGATTTTCTTTTGCAAAATAAGCAGGTTACATATTTGGATGGGCCTATTCCCAGCAGTAATAAGTTTTGCTGATATTTCCTTTTGATGTCTTTTTCTGTTTATATATTTGCTGACATCCTTTATTCTATAAATCTCATGACACCTCGAGTTTTATCCAAAAGAAAGCGGATTAACCTGGCTTTTGCAGCTCAGAAATGCCTTATTTACTATACCTGTGTACCACGAATGTTCATTTCTACAATTCTCAGAGTTGTTTCCATTTCGCCATTTATCACTTTTAAGTTTTGAATCTTAAAAATATCTTCGGAAAAATGAATTTATTTTGTGGTAGAAAAGAATTAAATATAACCTTTTGCACATTTTGTGATATCGAATCATAAGTTGCCAAAACTCAAGCTCGAATAAAAAATTTTTCATACCGTTGTGTTTTTATAGCCTTAAGCAGACATAATTTAATACAAAACGATTTAGAGAGATTTTTATTTTCTCGTTTTTTCCAGAACTATTAATTTGAGTTTCACATCCTGTAGGATTCGAATTTAATCATTTGCTATCTAAATTTTACCCTTTCGTAAATGACGTAAAAATATTTATTAAAGGAAGAAAAAAAGACTTCTGAAAATTGGGATTAATGAAGATAAAATAAATCGAAATTTTCTTTAATAATAAATACAGAAATTACCTCTTTTTATAAATATAGAAAATTATCATAAATCCATTCTTGAATCAATCAAATTTAATAACTGGTTTTTTTTCTGTTGTTAAATTACATTTGTAGTATTATAGCTTCTCCTGCCATAATTACTATACACTGACTATTCCGAATAACACAGATGCCTTCTTCCGACCAGCCGAAATAAGTTAGGCCAGCGTTTCTCAACTTTTCAAGGATTGAGAACCAATTTTAAAAATAATTAATAAAATTTTCCTCTTTCCCCATTTTCTCATGCTATTACAATGTATAAAATATTGTATTTTGAGTATTGTGTAACTAAATATTCTCTACGAACTTAATTACAAATCTTATAAATAATAATGAATAAGTGCATTTATTGACATTTGGCAACATCGAATTTTTGCTTTGAAAAAACCAGAATCTCCCCCTCTTTATGGCTTTCTGTCTTATATATCAACCCTATCGGACTCGAAGTATCTATTTCTAATATTAAGCCTTCAAGAATTTTTGTTATGAAAGATAGGACAAAGAGAGTCATTAGTAATTATTAAACTTTTTTTAAATTTATTATTGATAAGTTAATTAGAAAATATATTATGCAGTACTGATACAATGCTATTCATAAGTTTGGAAAGATCAGTCTAAATGTGTTTTTATTTCTTATGATGTCAGAATGTATTTGTATTGCTATCTTTTCAATAAATTGATTATTTTTTTCAATAATATTTTCATTTCGATATGCTCACACTCTCTGTTTAGTGTTATCACGCCCCACTAGGAGTGGGTTCTACAAGTTGAGAATCTCTGAGTTTGTCTTCAGTAAAGGCCAGTCACTAATAACGAAATTAAGTTTCTTTATTTTTATCGTTTATTTTGAAATTATGTTAGTTGTACGTGTATAACTTAAGCCAAATAATAAATTATTGTTTCACTGAAAGTAACTTTATTGAACCCAACTCTGTAACGTTGATCTATTCGCGATTATCTCTTTACTAACCTCGTGGTCTTTTTCTACTTTTGAAATACTTCAGTCAAAGCCTCTTCCCAATAAAATGACACGTGACGTATGACGATTAGATTGAAGTAAAGAAGTGCTATGAATAGATTTGAGAATATATATATATATATATATATATATATATATATATATATATATATATAAAGTTAAATAAAATTGAACATTGGAGTTAGTATTCGGTAGTGAATTGATGATAGAAATTGCAGCTTCGCGAGTGATTATCAGTATCTAACCGACAATAATTAAAAATCCTTTATGGAGAGAGTTCATACTGGTAGAGCACAGATTTCCCCGCTTGAACTTTCACCTTCAGTGATTTTACTCGCTCGAGCCAGAGTTTGTTGGTAAGCATAAGTCTCGATTATAATTTCAAGTGATAATTCAGGCGCGTTGAGAATAAGAAGACTTTTAGAGAGAAATATTAGATAAGCATTCATAATTTGAAGAATATTATTAAACTGAACTTCCTTATCATCTGATTATATCAATATTTATTTGTGAGCTTAATGACCATCTATTTAAGATAAATTACGACCGCTGAATTAAATATTGAAAAGGACGTGTTACTGCACGAAACCTTCTCCTCCCATATTAACTGGTTCTAGAATTGATACCCAAAAGTTCTTCAATATTCAGAACTTTTAATATTGAAATGTATATTTTTACCATAAATGTTTGAAATTGTAACATAGCAAGTTATTAGCTAGTATCAAAATTATCTATGATGATAGTAGTATTACGGTTGTTAGACAAAGAGTTTTGTGACCGATGAATCAATGATCCATTCTAGAAAAGACTGTTAAAGGGAATAATTAATTATATTTCTTCGGCTCCTGATGATCATTTTACTTTATGGCACAAGCTTTGAAACCAGAGATGATCAAGCCGAGTAGTAAAGTCGAGTTTTTATTCCACTAACGACTCATGTTCGAAGAAATGAAAGTTCGGAGTGAATGTACGTATTTCTTCCCACCTCTGGGGGACGTTTTTATGCCCTGTTGCTGGAAAGATTGGTTGACTTCGAGCATTGCAAAGATTGGTTGGCTTTTTAACGGTAGATATGATGGTCCGGAGAAAACTCGACCAGTCTCTGCTGTGCTCTTAATAACTTGGCCAAAAGGGATTCTTCGGGTTAGTAAAGGAATTCTAACTTCTATCGTCATTAAAGACAGCCGTCGCATCTCCTCCTCCAGTATAATTGTGGTAATATGATATAATCAGGATACTTAATATGCGATATTTAAAGAAGATTGCTTTTCCAACCATCACTGCAATTGATATATATCTCCTTGTTGTACTGAGTTTTTTGTTTTATTTTTAAAATTTCCATTGACGTTATCGGCTTTCTCGCCCCACCTTTGAGATGAAGTGAGACTAGCTGAAGTGCTAGCGGAGATGCCTTTCTATTTGATACGCGCGCAGTACAAAGTATAATACTAGTTCTGATTTATGAATGTGATTTTAATTAAGAGGCAAACACATTGCTTCGGGTGTACATGCAATAAATAGCTCAGGCCTATGTTTCCATCTCGTGTTCATGTTCGGTGGCGGTAGTCTGACCACATAGCTTCACCACTGTGGTGGTAGCGTTTTACCCCCGCCACATTGGGAGATGTTTTTTTTACCCTGTGGCCATAGAGGTTGGCCAATCTTGAGCGCCAGCTTTGATTCGTACTGTCGATTTTAATGTCCAACGAAAACTCGAATGGTCTTTGCTGTGCTCTTAACAACTAGGTCAAAAGAGATTCCTCCACAGGTTAGTTATTAAGGAATTGTAACTTCTGTTATCGTTGAAGAGAGCCTCCGCAATAGGTAAAATATTTAAAATGAAACTAAAAGTACTCTCAAGATGGGATATGAATGTTAGAAGATTGAATTACAAGCTCATACGTCCTCTTTGTCATATAACCATAATTCACAATTATGAGATCTGTTGCTAATAGAATTTGAACGACATTACTTCAAATATAAACCAAACATTTCTGTGTGACATAATGAAAATTTCCACTATTCTTGCACCCTTTTTATCTGTATAGTCAGCATCCTAACCATTCTACCACAGAGACAGCCGAGAGTACGATAGACATGCATCGGAATAAGTAGTAGCATTTATTTAGTACAGTAACCTCGAAGGCAACCAGTGTTAAAGCAACGTGCCATAAGTAAACCAAACGACAAGATTGTAAAAACAATTCTTACTGCGATGACAGACTACGACGATAACAGCATTTGAAAGTTGCCGCATTTGCCTACATTCCCCCTCCTCTCTTACTGATTGGAACCATTTCGTCAATAGTTTTCATCCAAGATGTTAGTGCAGACGGAAATTTAATGATTTTTGTCATGATATCTGCAATCATGTCTTTTCTTGATCTTCAATCTCTCAATCTTTGTCATGATCTCACAATTCACACTTGAAAAGAACTTCAACAACTTTGTCTCTAATCTTGTCTCTGATAAAATAGCCTTTGATTGATGTATGGCTACGTTCTAAAGTTATTCACAGTACTTTTACTTTTATACCAATCGCAGTACAGTTGCAATTAAAGAAGAATTAAAAAATGATTTTTTAAAGTTATTTAATGACTCAGAATCAACAGTTGTACACCTTTATAAATAAATTAATACTTTCATATTAGGAAGTGATTTGTAACAAATTGATATGATTTGCTCAGCTATTTTGTGAGATATCCCCCTAAAGCTGAAGAGTATCGCGAAGGGTCTTGCAATTTGTAACAGTCATCAAGCAAGATGAATCTCAAACCTAACGCCCACATCACTCCACATTAAGGTTTTAAGAACTTGTTTTATTTATGGGGATGTTCAAGGTTCTAGCAAAAAAGTCAAACATGGGAGGGAAAGGTGAGGGAATTTGATGAAAAAAGTACAGTTAACTATTAGTAATCATTATCAGCAAAAATAGCACATTTCTTTTGATTACATTCAGTCTTCACAAAATTATTATTATTATTGTCATTTTGGTATTCAAATTACTCTTTGTGATCCAATATTTGCTATATATATATATATATATATGTGTGTGTGTGTTCTACAGTAAAAATAAAATAACATACATGTGTTTAATTATTTTGATTTTTTTTTTCAAAATAATTAACTGAGCAAATGATCAGTTGCTTGAAGTATTTTTCAGAAATAACTGCATACGAAATTCTAAATTCTTTTTCTCTTCCAATAATTCAACACAGAACAGCCAATGCGTCAAATATTATATTTTATGCATAAATATTTTATGAGAACGATAGGCTTGGAAACATTGTTCAAAATTTTTATTTTGATTATGAAACATTCGAAATTTTTTGATCGAAATTTTTATTTTGACTATGAAACATTCGAAATTTTTTGATCGAAATTTTTATTTTATTTATGAAAACTTTCGAAATTTGTATTTTAGGTAAACAAAACTTGAACTTTTATTTTATTAAAAACTTTTTAAATTTTTAATCATGTAAAGACAATTGAATATTTGTATGAAAAAATAGCGATTTATTTCAAAATCTATGAATTTTTATCAAAATAATTGTGTGTAAAACAAACACATATTAAACATTATATTCATAATTAATTTCATAAAAATCAAAAAAAAAAAAAAAAAAAAAAAAAAAAAAAAAAAAAAAAAATTAGAGATCTTCTCATTTTGATTCCAGAATTGAAACCTCAATACTTCCACCTGATGGGATTCGGTTGTGAAATAAAACTTGAACTCATCACTCAATTCATACATCGTAGATCACAAGACTTAGGACCTCTAACTACTGCGTTACCATGAATTCGTGTACAATTTGTTTGATAAAAGCGTTGCTAAAACAACATTGAGGGGTACTGGCAAACAAAATTCATCATTTGAACTATTATTCTACAATTCTGTGGGATAAAGAAAGTGGATGCCTGCTCTAGTGTTAACTGCGGCACTTTATAACGGGATTCTCACGCGTATTTCTCGTCAACTAACATCTTGGGGATGTCATTTGATTTGAGAACTTCTTTTGAATGAAACGTAATTTATGTAAATCAGAACAAAAGAATTGAAGTGTAGCGAATAAATTGATGTAGCAGCAATTATAAGCAGCGGTTGATTTAATATGATTGTTTGAGGTAAAAGCGAGAGGTTGGAGGTTAAATAATCAAAAATAGACAAAAAGGGCTGGTAAAAAGAAATATTAGATTATTTGATGTTAGTATTGAGTAATTATCTATGAACGGACGTGTAGTAGAATCCAGCTTACAAGTTTAGTGCTCACTTAGATCCAAATCTGATACGTAAAGCATTATAATATTAATCTTTAAGTTCTGATTCGAAAAAGGATCTGTTCCTAATCATAATTAATTCAAAGCACTCAGTCAAAATAACTTATTCTAGAATAGCCCATGACTAAATATCTCCGTCAAAATAGTTTTTCAAAATAACCGAAGACTAAATAGCTCTTCCAAATCAGCGTATTCTAAAATAGCCCTATATTAAATAGCCTTAAAATGATACTTATTTAAATTCTATAAATTAATAAAAATGCATAATTTTTCCACTAATGTTTCCAGGCGTCGATTTAGCAACACATTCTTAGTACTATTAGTTGCAAATACCTGCAGCAAGGTGGGTTAAGTGGATTTCTACCATATCTTGTTCTTCATGAAATGTTCAATGAGTTTGTAGACAGATGGCAATCTACAGATTGCTGGAATGCCTTATTCTACCCATCCAAATATTTTGTCCTCTGAAGACCATTGACAACGTGCTCAGGAGCATTATATATGTAGCAAATCTAGTTCTTCCTCGGCGATCGCATGTTATTCGTCCTATTTATATTTTTTCCAATAATAGATCCAATAATGGGGTCTAGTTCATTTAGGAAATTTTCAATTAATTCATCAAATACTCCTATTATACCATGTACCCAAACAAAACTCAACGGAAACAACGTTTTTACATAAGCATGCACATTTTTAACATTTTCATAAAGTTTCGCCAAATTTAGTTCTTGCCCCTTTTGTCATAAGCAATGTATGCTAAGCCTATTTTTTCGAGGTATTTAATCTTGAGCTATTTAAAAATAGGCTATTTTGTCTTGGGCTTAAGAAATTGAGCTTGTATTTTGAGAAATATTTTTTAAAGTAATTTTAATATTTTCACAGAACGAAAATATCTCACCTTCAATCTTAACTTTAATCTATGTCTCAAAATCTATTTCATAAAATAAACTCCAACTTTTGTATTAATTTAAGAATAATAATATCTTTCAGAATTCATGGTTTCTTTCAGTAAATAAAGAAAATTAATAGCCTTGCTTCTATATTTTAAAAGGGAAAATCTGCTCTAGATTTTTCAATGTACTTATTTTATTAGGATCTATTCAATCGCAATTCTCTTAGAGAAATCTCTTTCAGATAGAAAAGAAAATACCAGTACAATTTTCTCAGCAATAAATCCCATGCAACTGATTTGATCACGGAATTTTGATGGAAAAAACCCAAAACTTCGGTACAGGACTTGATTAAGAGTTATTTTTTGAAATACAGAGGGGAGCAAGAACAGTTAATAAAAGCAGTTCAGATAAATATTAGATAAATGTACCATAAACATTTTTAAATACTTTAAAAAATCTGCCTCATCAAATAGAAGAAATGGAAACTTTTTTTGGATACCAGAGGCTAAACATATACTCTTACAACAAAATAAACAAAACTGTTTCACATTATGAAGCAAAATTCGCTTTCAGTATTTCTACTTTCCTTCTACTATTTTTAAGAGCATTTATGAATATTTTACCCGATATGTAAATAGATTGGTTGGTTATTTAAAATTTAAAAAAAATATATTCAAAAAGAAATTACTTATTGCCTCATTATTTAAAATTAATTTTCTCCCACTCAAATTAATTCAATTAATTTTAATATACAAAAAATCAATACGTTATCATCGTTTTTCTCAGTAGAAATTCGATTCATTTTAAAGTTTGAAAATATTTTATCAAAAATTAAAGCGTTAAATGAAAGGGATAGATTTAATTTTTTTGCACGCACGTACGTACACACATATATATTTATAGATGTTGAATCTTATTTATATTTTTGTCCACTTTATTTAAATTTATTACAAACTAAAACTAATAATAATATTATTGAACCTAAGTACTTAGATATCTATTTAAAAATTGTAGGTAATCATCCCCTTGGTGAGCAATCGATTTTTCTGAAACCGGCTTTATTCTTCTGGAAAACTCAAATAAAAGCTAAAGAGCCCTACTCCAATGCCCATTTCACTGTTGCGCGTTTAGTGATGCAATTTGATTGAATTTGGGTCTCACTCATTCATCAGTCTATATGTTGTATATTTCGTTATTTATGCGTAGTGTGTGAACAGTCATTCGCCCCGACAGTTGAATTGACATTATGTGTGCCTTTGTGAATTGAGTGAAGAAAATAAAAAATATTGTTTATTTACATTGATTTTTATCTTCTGTTTAAGACTGGCGAATATGTTTGTAATTCAATATTAATCCTTGGTTTCTATATTCTTGCTATCCTTTCATAACAATAAATATTATTCATTATTTCTATTATTATTTCTTTACCTTTACAAAATAAACAATTTGAAAACTTCTAAATATATCGGTGAAAGAAGATTGTTTGATGAAAAATAGATAAAGAACTATTTTTACTGAAAGGAAAATGAGTCTCTCATTTTAATTTTCCATATTCTCATTTAAAAAACGTAATACGCAAAAACATATCTACAAATTCAATGCTTATCAAAAAAGAATTTCGTAAAGAACAGAACAGCGGCAAAAAAAATAGTCCTCATGTCCCAACAAAAAAATTTTTTTTTACAACGATACAATTCATGCAAAATCTTTTTTGAAGGCTAGCTATGTAGTCGCAAATTTAATCACCAAAAAAAATCAAAGCCATTTCCAGATGGTGAGTTTATTAAGGAATGCATAAAAAGCATGGTAGATACAGTTTTCCATGATAAAAAAATGACAACACTTCTGAAATCTCTTTGTTTTATCAAACTATTCCCAAGAGTATTGCTGAGCATGAAAAAACTCTCGAAAAAAGGTTTGAAAAGTAAAGCTTGTATATTTAATTTTTTTCTTTGACAGTGGGTAAGAGTACTGACGCTATTAATACCGTTTCATTTGCCATTTGTATTAGAGATATTAATGATAATTTTAATGTAAGTGAAATAATGGCTTATTTAAACTATAAATAACAACAAAAAATGAGTGAGAATACATAAACTCTAATTTCTTGATTCCTGCCAACATATCTAGTGTAGTTAGGAATGATGCTCCAGCTATGGTAGGTAAAAATATTAACTTATAAAATTAATAGAAGTCTAACCATTGTTGTCAGAAACTCTCGTTTGACGAAGTACCATTGCACAATACATCAAGAAAATTTACGTGGAAAAGTTTCGAAATTTTTTGTTAAGACAGAGAATTTTATAAGTTCCCAAGGATTGAATTGTTGCTTTTTCCGATAATGTCTTAAAGGCTTGAACAAGGAGTATGGAGAGAGAAGTTACATATTTTACAGATGCGAAATAGCTCAGTTGAGACCAAATGTTAAAAAGATTTTATGACGTACGTAATGAAATCAAATTGCTTATGACATCGAAAGTACAATGTGTACTCAAACTTGATGGCTCCCACTGGTTTGCAGATTTAAAATTTTAGGTAGATTTGATGTTCATTTAAATGACTTAAATATAGACCCATTGCAAAGATTGTTAAAAATTTCAGCAATATTTTTACTTCATTCTCCTTATTATATTCAAATCTTGTAAAGTGAGATGATAGTTCAAATGCCTTCATCGTCTCTAGACTGAAGTTTCAAATTATGATGTCCGTCGCCAGTAGTTCTCACAGTGCTTCTAAATGCGACGTAATCAATCAATCAGTCGAGTGAGAGGGTTCGATATTATACTGGATAATTTTCTTTTGTATCAAGAAAAAGAATTTATTTTGTCAATTAGAAGAATTATTTGTTGAACAATCCGAGATTTACAAAAAAGAAAATTGTGTTGAACTGAAGTTTTAACTAAAGCAATTAAGGCCTATAAACGTTTCAAATATTATATTGTTTTTATTTTGCTGTTAAAAATCAGAAAGTGCTTCGCTGATTTTATAGATGTACCACTTATGAGAATTTGATCATTAGAACGCTAGAAAATTGTGTTTAATTTTTGTAAAACAAACGTTCCACACCCCACTGAGAATAATACACTTATTGCGTTTTTCTTAAAATGTGGTCTTTTTAATATTTAGGTACATATCCTTCAATATCTATTTTAACCATGATGCTGATATTTTCCGCATTATAAAATGAAGTTATTACATATACAATGAATACAATTTCTTTTCTCATAAATATTCACAAATTTTCAGTATAGTACAATACTTAAGTAAAAAATAAAGAAAATATGAATAAAGAAATTTATAAAGTTTAGAAACTTTTATAAAATCAAATTTCAAAATTACGATTATGTTCAATGTGTACGATGTTATGTTTACACGCTCTGTGCAAATTTTCAAAGTTATAAATACAGTAAATTTATACAAAATGTTAAGATGCACTCGTACCTACAATTAAGTACGCAAATTAAGAATGCAATTATAGCTATTGATTACTATTTGCTCGCACATAATTATTTAGTAATTAGTAAGCAATGTGACTATTAATTAGTAAGCAATGTGACTATTAATTAGTAAGCAATGTGACTATTAATTAGTAAGCAATGTTACTGTATGGGAATAATTATTTATGCATAAGCAATTAGTAAGTAGTGTGACTAATAATTAGTAAGCAATGGGACTGTGTATGTGAATTATAATTTATGTACATTAATGTCACTTTATTTATACTTAAATAGAGGCATAAGTATACGGATGTGTCAATGTAAAAAGATGACTTCCATTGATTTTAATTTTAAAAAGTGAGGAATATTTAAACTTCGCATAAAATAAGCTAATTGTTCCTTGTCGAAGGCGCCTCAGTTACCTTTATCTATATTTTTGGTATTTGTTGCATATTCATAACTCGTAAGCAAATGTTGCTTATACATTTTTTTTTCTAAAAGGAAATCCAAACCTACATATAACTATATTAAAATTCTTTGGAATTATAAATATGATCAAAAATATATGTTCAGTTTTCCGTCGAGAAAAGAAATGCGCATTTGTATTATATTATTCCATATTAATCCGTTTACACTCTTAAATGTATCACCTTTTTTATCTAATGTGTATTTAAGTTCTTTAAAAATTACATAATATTCCAAAGAGATCTCCACATTTAAAGTAAAGAAGATTTAAGAAAACCGTTACATTGATTTATTTACGTGATGTACTCACTAAAATTAAGCAATAAAATACATAAATTAAAGGAAAATAATATGAAAATTTTCGATTTATTTTTCACTTGTTAAAGAAAAAATATAGATAAATTTTGTTTTAGTAATTGATTAATAGATCAATAATTGATGAATCGTTAAATAATTTAATAATAATAATAATAATAATAATGATTCAATTAAATAAAATTTATCTTTAAAAAATCAAATCGCTTATTTATTTATTTTTTAACAGCAATTCAAATGCTTTTAAAAACAGCATTTTTAGCAAAACATTTTTGAACAATTTTTTTATAAGAAATGGTATAGATTTACATGGATTTTCAAAGCCATTTCCTCTGAGTCTTTCATTGAAAATAGTTTTCATCAGTTATTTCATAAAATAAACAATATGTCGTTTTTCCTTAAAATAAATAAATGTATTGTTATAAAAGGTATTTTAAACTGATGCTTTTTTAACGAGTGTCTGCAAAAGTCACATTTTACTTCAGGGAATCGACGAAACTGCATATAATTTTACTAAGAAAAAAACCCGATGCGTTTGTAACGATAGCCGGTTTATCTGTGCATAATTACTTCGAACTGCAAATTAATTTTCTTTTTTCCTTATCAGTTATGATAAATTCGTTGTTAGTAATCTATTATCATCATTAAAGATTATTCAGTAATGAAAAGATTAGTAAATATTTGCATGCGAAACAAAAAAAAAAAAATTAATAAAATGCACACAACCATAAAAACATTGAAATATATTTTCTGCTTATGTTACGTTGAAATTCATTTATTGTAATTAGTACTTTTTATTCTTTAAATTTCGATTTTTCCTACAAACAAATTCGTAGAATTTTCATTATTTATTTTTCTTATTTTATGTGAAGTATAAATTTCTATATCGATTCAAAGAATCTAAATATTTGCTTCTTTCGTCTGGATAATTTGATTTAAAACGCATGGCAAAAAAACGTTGTTAATTGTATATGTTATTAAAGTACTACTCCTTTAATTTTTAAATGTATTTGAGATTGAATAGCATTGTTTGCAAGGGCAAATCTTTTATTATTTATATTCTGTAATGAAGTTTTTGTGATTAATAACTACGTTAGCAAAGTAAATTTTTATTTATGTTTTAAAAAATGCAATTAATAATTAAAATGAAACGAAAATTAAACTTACTATCAGATTATTAAAGGAAGTGTAATAAATTTCAAAATTATATCTCTTAAAATATTAGTACATTTAAATGAAAGTTCATATATTCTCTTCCAAATTATCTCTTTACAAACAATTTTAATTATCTTAAGACAACTGTTGTATCTGAATAAATAATCTTAAATGATGAAAATATTTAAATTATTTCTAAATTAATATCCTGAAGTTGCAGGAAAACCGGAATAGAATTGCTTAAAACTACTTTTTTATATACTGTAAAGATCTAAAATACTATACACATGTAGCAAAATTAAGAATTGGGAGGGAAGAGACGTAAAAAAAGGTAAATGTAAAATTCCTTTTTGCGTAAATGAGGTACAAATTAAGACCTTCCTCTCAGTGCATATATATATAAATTCGTTGTGCATGTTCATGTTTAAAATAGTTTTGAATAAATAAAAAAATTTTACTACTTTAATTTGTTTAAAATAGTAAATGAAGAGAAATAATTACAAAAATAAAAAAAGACTGGAATAAAACTATAATTTTCTGAACGACAAAATTTTCACATTTTGACTATAGTGCCATCAATAAATTCTTTTTTTTATTCTTTAAATTAATCTTTAAAAATTATTTATGCATGATTTCAGAGAACAACAAAACATTTTTCCATTTTATATGATAATTTTTTTCTTGTATCCAAATTCAAACTTATTTTAGAAAAAGACTTTAAAAGTGCAAGTATTCTGATAAGTAAGTTTTAAATCACATTGATAAACATATGAATTAAAATATGTTTTGATGAATTTAACTCCAAAATGTTTCGAACAAAGTGGCTACATAGAAATGACATTTTAAGTATAGAAATTTTTTGTTTTTTAAAATTCACTCTTTCAGTAAAATACTTGTTATTTTCTTCAAGAATACGTTTTTTTAAAATGGAAGTGTACTTTATTATGCATATTTGTTGAGAGATTAATGTCTGAAGTTGTTTTAAAAAGATTATTGGGAGCTTAAAATATGAGAGAGAGAGAGAGTTTGATAGAGTATTTTTCTAAATAAATTTTGTTCAAATAAATATTTATTTAATAACAATGATCGTACTCATTTCTCGTGGATGTGCCAGCATTTCGCTAAATTAAAAAAAAATGTAGAATTTAAAATTAAATCTGAAAGCTTATAGTTTTAAATCATTATAGGATTTTAAAAAGAAGACATTATCTCGTAATAAAAAAATATGCTAAGGCTTTCCAGTTACATTGGAATTTTAATTCGGTAATAATTTAAGTTATTTCATCATTTAAGAGTATTTATCATAATTACAACAATTGTTTTAAGGTAATTAATATTAGTTGTGAGGAGATTATTTGGAAAAATAATGCATTTTTTTGTCGTAATTTATTATTAATTTAAAAGATTTTATTTCAGAGACTTAATGAGCTTCAATTAAAAATCTTATTGTAAATTTCATTGAAGTTCTATATAAATAAATTAAAACTCAAAGATGATTTTCAGAAATAAATGATTTTTTTTTAAAATTTTGAATATAATTAAAGTCTTTATCGATTTTACACAAATTTTTTTACGTGTTTTATTATTTGTTTCCACCTTGCAAAATAACATCCCAAAATATTGGTAAACAGCTGTGGCTGAAAGCTATCAGGGTTCGAATGATAAAAAAAAGTATAAATTTGAGTTTTCAGATTTCCAGAGTTAGCAATTTAAGAGTATAAATACATAAATTTATACCGAAAAATTGAAAATGATATTATTCAATTCTTATTCGTAAGAAAAGGAAAAAACAGAACTTTTTAATACATAAATATTTCTTACTTTTGTAACCAATAACTTTATGCGATACGCTTTTAAAAACCGGAAAAGTTAAAATATTTTTATAAAAAAAAAAAAAAAAAAAAAAAAAAAAGCCAGGAATCCAACTTACCCGCCGTTTTTCTCTAACTGTAACCACTCAATATATCGAAAAAGAATTTTATTTCGAATATATCAAAATTTAATCGGGCAAAATATTACTTCGGAAACTTCCCTCAAAATTTCCTCCTGGAAACTTTGAATCAAAATTTTCTTTTAACTCTTTGAATAAATGTATCGATTGTAAATACACATGGAACAGGCATATGTTCCGATATGTATCAACAGTTTTATTCTTGTTCTGCGCAGGCGCGGAACTATTAAATAAACTTCTACCTATCACCTGCGTTCTAACAGAAAGCGCGCCGCGCACGCGCACTATCAGTAATGGAAGGGGGAAGGAAAAGTGTAGGGCGGGAGATTAAGAGTCTTTGAATGAAGAGGGAGGGATGAAATGATAGAGGGGGGATGCTGGACAGATTGCAAGAAGTTTTGGCGATTGTCGTCTACAAGAGTTCTCGCGATATTTGTTTGGATAAACACTTAAATGCTACTACCAGATTGTTGACTAAAAAAAAGAATTCGACGCTTTCGTCATCTTTGGTAGTCGTAAATCAAGCCTACAATTGCACCTAATTGAGTATGCAGCAACTGGGAATTGTAACAAACTTTTATTTGGTCTGTCGGGGGGAGGCGGGTAGAGTTAACATTTAGAAAACTTGTGAATATTTATCTTCAAGAACTGGCAACTATGTGCAAAAAAGAGATTTAGGATAATTAATTCCAATGGAAATTTTATTATTTCCACCAGTAATTTTTTTTATTTAGAATTGGTTCGATCAATAACTTCGTACAATTTTATTTGCTTTTTGTACGATATTAGGATTAATTTACTACAAATGGGAATACGTGAATCTTTGTATTCGCGCTGTCTAATATATTGATTGAATAAAATTATCATTATTCAGATAAGAGTAAAGATTGCGCTCTGATAATTTTCTTTTTATTTTAACTTTTTTGAAGTTTCCGTAGAAAAATTATATCCCTTTTTAGAAATTATTTATCTGATCTGAATTAAGATCTTTTATCTATATGTTTATTCGAGCTAATTTTTTCCCTCCCTATTTCAATCTTTTCTTTCAACGGACTTAATAAAGTAAATGATGGATAAAACGACGAAAAAAAAAATAAATTACTGCATGAATTTTGTATAATTCAATAATTCTCAAAATTTTTATTGTGACGAATTAGATATTTCACTATTAGCTCTCGATTTAATTCCTGTTTAAAAAGTATTCCATTATTCATTCGTCGTGTGATGATATAAATATTAATGCATAGAGGAAATTATATATTAATTGTCCTAAATTCATTCAAACAATGATAATGTTAAAAAGGACATTTTGTATAAATTTGAAAAACTTTTTTCAATATTGAACACAGAATAAAGCGCAAATTCTTTGAAGAAAATCTGTCAAGGCAACGTTGTAATCACTCTTAGCAAAATCTAAAACCTTCACATAATCTATTGAAGAGCTCATTTTAATTGGCATCGAAAAATTGGCAATATGACAAATAAAATGATGGAAGTCTGGACGAGCCATTTTAAAAATTTAGCATTGACTTTGATAATAATCATTGAAAAAAATAGAAAACAAGGTCATATATCTGTAACTAAATATCATCGCCAATTTGTTTCCATTTAGGGATTTCTTTCTGAGCAATTCTGAATTTCAGATGCAAGATATTGATATTCAATAACTGAATTTTCTTCCTTCAAGTTATTGTATTTACTCACTATTATAGAGAGATATGATGTGATAGATTTAAATTAAGCTACTGATACTTCTTCGATGTTACTATTGGTGATACTCTTACGGTGGTAATGTTTTTATACCACCACGGTAGAAGCATTATCACATCATTACGAAGGTTGGTTGACACAGATGAAGGGGAGGTTTGAATTGGATAGCTCCCGGTTTTCAGACCATTGCCAATTCGTCTTTTGTTGCGCCTTTTGACAGCGGAGCCAGAAAGGATTTCTCTGCCGAACCAGTCATTAGGCGCTTGATAAAATTGTGTTTTATATTGTTGAAGGACTTTCTGAACGATAATTGGTGAATTTTGCTTTACCATCCATTCATATAATTGATAAACATCCCCTGTTGCAATATGTATCGCTTGGAATGTTTTCATTGACGTCATCGGCAGTTTCTATTTGAGATGTTGGATCTATTTGTGCGAGTGCAGTTGTCGTTTTCATATCCCTGAACAGTCATTTATATGGTGGTCTGAAAAAGACTTTTTAAGCAAATTTCCCGTTTGAGGTGCATTCAATCAGTAGCTCTAAATTTGAATATACTACATGAATTTTTCAAGTTCAAGATCACCACTTCAGCAGACACTGATATCGCCACTTTGGCTGAGATCGGTTGACAGCTATGACGGTTCATTGAAACTATGACAACGGAGTCAGATAGGAATTCTCTGCCGGTCCAGTTATTAGGCGCTTTTACTTATGTCGTTGTTAGTTGCGACTTGCGGGAGAGGCCCCCTACATGTTCCATATATTTTGTTCTTTTCTTCATTAAACGTTGCTGGCTATTTCTTTCTGCCCTATTCAAAGATCCACTAAACGCAGCTATACTTGAATATGTTTTCGTATGGGCTGTTTCCAATAGTCAATATTAAATTTTTTTGAAAGAAAAAGGAGGACAGCACATTATTTTCTTTGAGTGACACATCCTATTATACTCTCGTATTACACTTTACTCCCGTAATCGGTTCACTTAAGAATTTTCCTTCAGCTAAACCTTGGAAACTTTAATATGATATTGTTTGAATTGAGAATCCCTTCCAGTAAATCAAAAATAAATTATAGAACTGATGTGAAAAAGACTGAGTAATTAAATTTACAATCAGCGAAGAGTTTAATAAGAGGGTTTTTAATGGTAGAGCTAGAGAGCGGAAGTTGTCAGCGCAGAAATTAAATTCTATCAATGGGAACACAAGTATAGTGGTATTGGGTCGAAGATAAGAAGATCTACATTGGGTCAATGAGTTGGACCCTCATTTCAAGAGCTACTAAGGACTCGGGCCCGATGGATCCGAAGCAGTTAAGTAATATTTTTAATATTAACCTTTAGATTTGGATGCGTGTTGGGATTATTCCACAGAAGTGATAATAACAGTCCTCTATTTTGATTGATGTGAGAATCAAACAAGCTCAACTTCAGTTACTGTCTGGCTTGACTTTAATAGTGACTGCGTTGATTAATGACTATTTAATTATTGAGTAGTAATGGGACGATAAGGTGATGGAAATAATCTCGGTGCATAAAACATGTATGCAACATTTATTCATTTCTAACATCCAAATACCAAGATCTAGTCCTTTCTGTATAATGATACGAACTTTTTCCATTGATTTCTAAAGGTCGGGTTAAAGCTAATCATTTCTTTGTAAAATATCCAGCATTCTTCAGTGATAATGCTTGGAATTGATTCAGCAATTTCTATCAATTAAACGCATTTTTTTGAAAGAAACTTTTGAACTGCAAGCGAAGAATCAAATACAATTTTTTAGTGACTGTGACAACTGCTGATCACCACCAGCCTATTCTAGCACTATGAGGACGAGACGGCCTGGCAAAGCAAGCCAAATGAAACTACTTGAAGATAAAGTGAACTAGTACTTCTGCTATCTCTATTTAAATGTAGCACTAGAAAACACTCAATAAGGAAGATGAATCAACGTTCAGGCTACTTGGTTCTCTCCCTCATTTCCGGCTTTCCTCTTGTGTTAGCTAGTCAGGTTTACAGCTTGTATTTATCTTTGATTTTAAAGATTTTTAAAATGTTTTTAATAAAAATATCGTTAGTGCTGATTATGTGTATTTAGTCTTCTTGTGTGAAGTTTGTTTGCCTTCTGACCTATGGAGTCAGTTCTCCATGGTCTCAAATCACATATGGTAAATTACCATAAGGTGCAGTTATGTGTTGCAGAGCTCTTTTCTATTGTATGAAAAAATTAAGAATATTTGTAAGAATTTTTTACGCATGTCTTCATCATATTGAAAGACAAAGGCTACCTAACATTCATTAAGATCTACTGATATCTAGAAACATTTGATGACATTAGGTTTTGTGATGGGGCTCTAAAAATCACAAAGTAGATGAAAAAATATGATATATTTTTCAATGAAAATAATCTGGTTTCGAGTCTATGACATGAGACGGTTCCTTAGACATACTCTTCAGACAAAAGATTAGCTTAATACTGCTTCAATATAACAAAGGTTTACTTAATATTTATTCTCAGCAATGTCTGAACATTTTCTCAAAAGTAAAAAAAAAATGTTCATATATTCGTGATGAGTAATGAATTCGTTACACATCATGTTAATTTTTCGTTAAAAAACTAATGTTAGGTTGAAATTCTTAAGCCATTACGAGGACCAATCATATTACATCTAAAATTTCGAGAAAATGATAATCTAACAAATTTAAAAAGTTAGAGGTACTATTCCAGGACAATGTATTAGTAGTTTTCATTAACGACATCCAAAATTACTCTCTCACAAAAGTCAGTCAGTCAGCTTTTCTCTGAATAAACACCTTGAAATTCTTGAAAAGTATTTTGACACCGGGGAAATTAAAATCAATGTTAAAAAGTTTATTGCAATCCTTTTTACAAAATCTAAAAAAAATTATCCCTCTTCCCAAACTTTATAATAAACACATTCCATAGTTTCAGTCGACAAAATACCTTGGAGTCATTTTTGACAAGCAACTCACTTGGAAACAAAACATTACACAGAAGTGCGAAAATTTAAGGGACTTAACTTGTAAACTCTACCCTCTATTCCTCCAAAATTCTAAAATGTCTTTAGAAAACAAGACGTTTCTCTATACCTCCATTAGGCGACCAGTTATTAGCTATGCGAGCCCCATGTGCAGCCAAATAAAATATCCAAATTCTTGAAAATGCACAAAAATCCATTCTACGCATGATTTCCGAAGCCCGGTGGTTCTTGAAAAATATCCAAATTAGAAGAGCTCTTAAAATATCCTTTTGCAAACATATCCAAGATGTCTTGGTTAATTTCTTTAATAATCTCCTCCAAATATCAATTATCTAAACATTCAAACCCACGAACAAGATCAATATCCTGTTAATTACTTCACCAAAAGTCCGAGAAAAGCACTCCACGTCTCTTATGAATCAACATAAATCTAAGATTCATTTTTAATTCAACTTTGCTATTTTTCACACAAATTTAAATGTCTGTGAGAATTTTTCGCTTTTAACATTCTACCCCTTCTTTTGCTGCTTCGGCTCTTTCGCCTATCCCACTCTTTACTCACCATCCAATAGAAATTTAGCCTTTAAGCTCAACTATCTCTCACTCCCCCACGGTGCACGAAAATTAAACTTTTCAACTCTCTTCAACTGTGCTTTGGATAAATTTGTTCCCCTATTCTGGCAGCTTGTTTAGTACCTTACTTTCAATTCATTGAAAATTACAGTGAAAATTCAGGCTCATATTTCAACTATTCGTGTCTTTCTTCAACTCTTCCAGCTTTAACTTCACTGACTAACTACCCAGCATGATAAATCTGCCACACACACACCATTCTTCATCACAGCTGCAAAATACAGGCTTGAAGGCCGCAAGCGGCCAAGGCGCCCGCAGGAATCAAAATCAACATCTAGGACATTATATAAATATTTGTGCCTGATTAGAACTCTAACTTGATATTCTTGCACTGTTTCATTTCTTCTAAACGAATCTACAATTTGAGTTAATGTTGCGGAATCGTTCCCCTTTCAGCTACAAAATATTATTAATTGGATTTTGTGTCATATAGTATGAAAAATAATTTAAAAATTACATTGTAATATTCTTCTAGCTATACAAATCAAATAACTTAGAACGCATTTATATATATATTGTAGTAAAGTAGTAGTATGTGCAGTGTTGTGTTAGTGTGTCATCTAGCAATCCAAATACGATTGATTTGATTTGTTTGTTGATTGAGAATTAAACCGTGGGCTATTGTCGATGGACCTCGTAATTTTGAACCTCGATCAGTGACAAGGACGGCCCCTCCCTCTCTAAATTTCCATTTCACTCCAACGGAAGGACTCGGACTTCGATCAGATTTAACATGCAACAACACACTACGCGGCGGACCGTTAGTGGCAGAAGGACTCGAATTAACGAATGACGAAAACGACGTTCGCGGCCATGACCACTAAACTTCCTCGGACTCATTCCAAATTAGAAGAAAATCAAGCATTTTGTGTATTCCATTTCATTTATTATCTCACCCCAAAAGGTATTTTTTTCATATAAAAAAATAACCTTCATCAATTAATTGGATTACTGAAACTTGTGAAAAACATTGAAAACTATCTCGAGCTTTAGTTACATCATAAGAGGGGCTTTGATTGATTAACTGATTTGTTATTATATAAGATAGTAACGTCATGATCTTTGGAAGAACTTGCCGATAAATTATAAGATGAAGATAATTTGTTTCACAAAATATATAAAGAACTCAAAATCATACTAGTTGTTAACCACTTTGCAGTGATTGATTATATGTCCATGACCTTGATCCAAGGTCACGAACATTTACCATTGGAGGACAAATACCAAAATGGTTTGGTAGCGACATGGCATGTAGATGTTTTTTTTTTAAACTATTTTTCATAACTGCAAGTCATATTAATTCTATATTCTGATATTTTATTTTGATAGCATATCACAGTTTTAAAGTGGCTTAACATTCGACTTGAAATATGATTTGGGAATATGTTTTTATCATTAAGTGTGTATGTATGTGGTATTTACCATTATAAGCATAAAGATGATAAGGATAATGTTCAAATTTAAAAGAACTATTTTCGGCCAAAAAAATTCCTCAAAAAGTAAATTTGAAGAAAAATACCCTATATTTAATACAAATTAAGGCTCACTATTAAAATTCATTTTCTTCAAAATATTTCATGCATGTGTTTTGAAATTTCACATTTTAATACAATATTTTAAACCATTCTGATGGCTTTCCATATTTAAGTATTAATTGTTTAAATACGAATTCCAAAACGGAAGTGTAAAAAGTACTTTAATATACAGATTAAATTATATTTAACAAAAATACTACATTCAATATAAAGAAAATTACTTTGTCTTATTTAAATCTAGATTCTAACATACTTATCAACCTCCTCCCCCAATTAGTTACTATTTATAAGTTTTTTTCAAGCTGCATGTTTGTTATCTGACTTTTCTAACAGAAAGAATTCAATTCTTTGGTTTCTCAATTACATTGAAAAAGAAAACCGACATATCATTCAACCTTTCATTTGCATAAGTTTTTTCGTATCCATCATAAATAAGAATTTTCGTCAAAATTTCTTTAAGATTATTTTTTTTTCAGTACATTTTCCTTTGAAAGAGGTAAAACATCAATGATATCTCCGATATCATTGATGTATCCGATATGATGATATCCGATATCATTGACTTATCTCCGATAAGTCACACATGCAGCCTAGTTACATAACATTCATTTTTAGTTTCTAGAAAAATATTGTTTTTATTTAAACTATTGAGAGATCCTAATCAAAGCATTTCCAATAATTTATTTAGATGCTTTAATGTATAGGTTTAATAAATTCTGATATATTATAACTTTTAAGGTTATTATACGACTTGTTATAATTGCTTATTAAAATCGCACTTAGAAGCAACGGCTATTGATAATGGATCTCATAATTTTCAACCTCGGACTAATGACGAGAACATACCTCTCCCTCCAAACTCCCATACTACTCTACCCGTAGGATTGGGAGCCACGGCAGATTTAACGTGCATCAGCCCCACTACATGGTGGGTCTTTAGTGGCATTATGACTGTAACCCATTACTCCACGGAACCAACGCCGACCACGAGTACACCACCATGATCACTAAACTTCTACGACCATTTATAGGACTCAACATACAAAAGATTTATTAATTTAAAATTCAAAAAGTTTTATGCAAAGTTTTGCAAAGAACAGATTTAGCCACCCAAGGTGCGCATTTTTTTTTTATAATTATTATTAAATTACTCAATTAAATATAAGAATTAAAGTAAGCGATAAAATATCGAGAAATGGACAATAGTAAACTTTTCCGATATTAAAATGAAAGCAAACAATTAATTATTAAATTGAATATATTTAAGCTACATGCAATTAAATTTAAAGAAAACTATAAATTATTTAATTGAATATTGTATCAGTTCCATGTTATTAAAATTAAAACAAACTGTAAAATTTTGAAATTGAATATTATATAAGCTACAAGTAATTAAAATTGAAGCAAACGATAAAGAATTGAGAAGTGATCTGGTACACCAAAAACGATCCATCTAAAACAATAGCCTCGTAGGCGGCTAAAAAAATGGCTGCCTCACAGCTGTCTTAAAATTCTGAATAATGTCATTTATTTTCAGTCATATCTTGATTCCAGTTAACATAGGATTTAAGGTAACACATGAATCAATAAGTAAACAAAATACTTAATTTTTATATTCGTTTCAATTCAATCTAATAAAAAATTGGGGGAAATTTATTACAACATATTTTTGAAAATTGAGTCCATTAGTGGTGAAAGCAGGTATCAGACATATATTGCAATATATTTTATTAAATTCAGCAGAAATTTACTATGACGTATTTTTGAAATTAAGTTCGTTACTGATGAAATCAGACATAAAAAAATATACGCAAAATCAAGATAAATTTTTGAAATGTAGTCAGGTTCGACATTTTTGGGTTAACTAAAACAATAGCCCCTTGGATGGCTAAGAAAATTCTTTACTCGTAATTTATAAAATTTTTGGTTTGACTAATCTAAATGTATACTCTTTTTTTTTTTTTTTTAAAAAAAAAAAAGAATGGAATATTCAAACAGAGCTTAAAAAAGATTTTAATAAATGTCTTCTATTCTTGTTTTGAAAACATTAATACTTATTATCAGTTACAGTTTTTCGGATAGCTGTCGTAGATGTAATTCTTAATAAAAAATCAAATAAGAACGCAAAACATCATTTTTAGCACAGAATCTCGAACACTGCAAAAGGTATTTCATCAAGATAATCGGATGAAGGCAAATTATTCAATATTACACTATGAGTTGTTGAATCATAAATTTTTTAAAAAAGGAATGACAATCAAAGTTATTTTTCTTGATGTTTACAGCCTATTTTTAGATAAGAATATCATTATTAAAAAATCATTATTTAATATTAAATTTTCAAATTGTGTCAAATTTAGACATTGAAAGTTATATGATTCAATATGAAGTTACAATTTATTTTTTTAATTGCAAAATCCAATGGAAAAAAATAACCTTCTTTAAATTCCAACATGTAAATACTTGATTATTTCGTTTCGTGCTGCAGTGAAGTATTGCATTTGATCTCGAAACACTTTTATCCATATTTGGAGTCTTGACCTAAAATTTAATAGTCAAAAATAACTTCTCGCATGCTTAAGTATTTCCAAATATTGACAACAGCTTTTCGCGGAAAATCTTATGTTTTGGGTAATTGCTATCAAGATATTATCGGAAGTTCACATGTCATATCCTAAAAATTTACTTTTTCAATCATATCTTGATTCCAGTTCACATAGGATTTAAGGTAATACATAAATCGCTAAGTAAATAAGATACTTAATTTCTATGTTTGTTTCATTTCAATCCAATAAAAAATTATTTTAAGTGTAAATTATATACATTAATAAATTATTACGACATATATTCGATGTTTAGTTATTTTCACTAATACCTTTTCGTTATGAAAAAGTAAACAGATTTATAATATTTCATTTTCAACTGTTTGTAACGAATTTTTTTTATTTGTTGAATTTGATTTTGAATTCTTTATTTTAAGGGATATATATGATGTAATTAGAATATTCTTAAAAATAAAATGTGGAAAATTTTATTTTTATTTTCGAAAGCTCTTCATTAAGTTTAAAAAAATGGAATCCCAAGCATAATATTTGATAAAAATTTAGTAACTTTGAAGCACGCAATTACGAAAAAAAAAATACAGAAAGAGAGAAAAAGCTGTTACGGAAAACTATAATTCTTAATCTGTAACCAGCATATAACTTCTTTAAACATGCATACAGAAATAATTCTAATATTTCATTTTAGAATAACCTTTGAGAAGGAATTTATGTACCAGAAATAATTATTCACTGATAAAGTCAAAAAAAGACAAAAAAAAGTGTAAAAATTGTTTTCTTTTATTACTTCCAAATTTTTTTTAGGCAATGGGTCAAGTCGACATGGGAATAATTTTATTTTATTTACGGATTCCATGAATATTTTACATTCTTTAAGTCTCCCAACTTGGTAATCTCTTCCTTTGATCATAATTTTAATAATTTTGGTTGTATACCTTCTCATGAAGATATCAAAGACGACGAAAAAGTTGATAACGCTACTAAATCTGCATCCGGTCTCACCTATTTTTTTATACTGCGATTTATTAAAATACATTAAAACGGCTAATTATGATCACTGGCAAGATCAATGGAACCTAGAAATAGATAATAAGTTGCATCATATAAAACCAATAATATCTCAGAGAATTTATTTTCATATGGAAGACGAAACATTATTATGACAAGCCTACGTATAGGACACACAAGATTAACACGTAGACACCTTTTTCTGGGAAAAAGCTTCCGAATATGTAATCATTGTTTGTCTTTTAGCAGTGAGACATATTTTAATCGAATACTCTGCTTTCTACTCTGTTCGTTTTCAAACATTTTAAATCTTATACACTTCCTTTAATTGACTTGGTTGGAGAAAATATCCAACCAAATATTTTTAAATTTTTACTTGACAATGGTTTTACTACATACATTTAATTTTTTCAACATATTTTATTTACTATATATTATTTATTGTCAAAATTTTAATCTGTTCTATCTGTTTTAATTGAAATATTTTACCTTGTGTTAGGCACATTATGTCCCAAGTGGATTCAGTGCCATTAGTTCATACAACCAACCATCTATCCAAACTCTTAACCCCAGAGAATTTCCCCAGCCCTCCCTCTTTAAAAGAAAATAAAAGCAAAGCTACATTATCTCTTTTTATAGGGGATTATCAATTTGTATTTTAACTAGATTTCAATATAATGAAAAGGTTCTAAGCACCTAAAGTAGGCGTATTACAATACAGTTATCGGGATGTCATCCTTCGCATTAATGTGTGGAGTGCAGTCATACCTATTATTTTCAGGAAAACATGAAAATTTTTTACTTTATTCTTCCACCTCTCGAAAAAGTTAGAAATTACTCCTTGTTGTTAAGATCTGGCAAACTACAGAAATTGCTCTATGGCTGTTTAGAGGAAAAGATGGTCAGTTGCATTGGATCATCCTTCGCTTTCTTTAAATGACATCTAAAATGTGTGTGAAAATAGTACTACTCCCTCTAATTCTGACCTTCATCTCCCTTCCCTTCCAGGTGAATAATAATTTTTGAAAAAATCGTTCTATTAGAATGAATTAGATAAATACGAAGATGAGATAGACAAATACAGTGAAAAATGCTTAACCAGGAATCAGTTAACCTGAAATCATACTACGGTATCGACAAGTTATTATGTATTTTCCTGCATTTTTTTCTTAAACTCGGTACAAAAATCGCTTAACACGAAAAATTTTGGTTCCCGGACCCAATCTTTTTTACTTTTGTTTTTTGTTAGACCGAATAAAATAGACAATGGTTGCTATTGTTGCTAGGTTACCGTATCAATTCATCAGATGTAAAACCTATGTTTCGTTTAACACTAAAGACGACTGAAAATCATTATTTTCATGTGTTATTCTTTGAAGTATCTGGCATCACTAAGAATCTGCGAATATAGGAACTAAGACGAGGTGTAATGAATGAAATGAAATGTTTGGAAAAGGTTCAACATTATTCGACTGCCCTACATTATTATTGAAAAATTTGTTGCAGTCGATAAAGTAATTTAGTTTTGCGTACAGCGCCAATTATGACAGACGATGACATTCTGCAGAACATTTAGATCTAAAAAGATCCTAACGATTAAGATTCCGACGACGTTGTTTCAATTCTTTTCCTTATTTAATGACAAATGCACGACATCTTGAAAGATATATTCACAGTTATTGATATGTAAATAAATGTAAATGTCAGCAGTGAATCAAAATAATAAAATTTGACGTGACCGAAAAATTTGGCGAGTTTTTTTTTTTTTCATTTTGAGCAACAAATTGTTTTAATATGAAAATATATTTCGATCCTCTCAGTTTCGTTACAAGCATTTATCATTGAATATTTTGTGTAATAACATTTTATTAGGGTTTGAAAGGCATTCATGTGCACAGAAATCCAAAACAATATTAAAAGATTAACGTTAAATACTTAGGTTAGTTAATTGCTTCAGTTTTAATCATTAAAGCTTTTAAAAACAATTATTTGCTTAAAAATAAAATATAGAATCCGTGGATAATATCCGGCCAACCGACTGACAAGCCTACCCTAAATATCTATCCCATATCTTGAAAGATACTTATTCATATTATTGCTATCATTTCATTATATCACAAGTTTGAACTTTCTCAATTAATTAGAGTTCCGCAAAATAGTTTTAAATTAAGTTGTGTTTTGTCTTATCATTTGTTTTAATGCACACACACATACACACAAATATATATATATATATATATATATATATATATATATATAGAGAGAGAGAGAGAGAGAGACTCATCGATAGAAAACTAAAATGATACAGAAAAAAATGTTCAATGGTAAAAAAAAGTAATATGATAATTTGATAAAGTTGTATGTAAAAAATAAAAGTAATATGATATTCAGAAACCGGTACTAAAAGAAAAAAAATTCTTTTGTATAAAAAAGTAAATGAAAGAAGAGTAATAAAGCCAAAATGGTAGTCAAATAAATCATTACTAATTATCACCTTCAATACACACCTCTCCTCTATAGCTACAACGCTCCTTACGAATCTTCCATTGTTCGAAACAGCACTTGATGTCTTCTGTCAGATCCTTCAGGACGTGTGCCACTTTTTCTTCCACAGTTTTAACGACTCGAATTTTATCTCTTTTAATACAAATTTCTCCTCAGGAAACAGATAGAAGCTGCATTGCTGAAGATCCGGCGCATAAAGTGGACAATCTAAAGCTTGGATGCTGTACTTGGCGAGAAACCTCTTGAAAAACAATGTGGAATGAGCCGACGCACTGTCTTGGTGGATTGGTTAGCTTTTATTAACATTGCAGTGGAAGCATCATGAGGGATATTGGCAACGGAACTCGTATGACGGTTGTCTTGTCAAATGACGATTGTCTTGGTGGGAAAAAAAATGTGGTACGGATTCTTTATCAATTCCTACAGTCTCAGCAATCGCACGAATATTTTACCGACGGTCAGATCGAACCAGATTATTGATATTTCGATATGTTCATCTATTTTTGACGTGGGAGGGCAACCCGAGCGTGAATGATCTTCAACGTATTCTCGACTATCTTGAAAACACTTACACCGCTTGAAAACACGTGAACGCGATAAGCATTCATTACCATACATTTCTTTCAATAAATTATAAGCATCAGTAGCGGGTTGTCAAAGTTTCCATGTGAAATTTTACTACAAGTAGTTGCACATTTATTATTTTCCCAGAGAAACAAAAAAAAAAAATAACTCTAATGCGAACGAAGGTTATAGGTATACGGATTTTTTTAGAGAAACAAGAGGCACTGAATTCGAAAAAGAAGGCTTCACGATAAGCAATTGTTGGTCGCTGGCGTTTGGCGTATGAGTACATCTTCTGTAATAGAATAAGTCTCTTTATTTATTAATACATATGGTATATCATATATATATATATATATAGATATATATATTGGATACACACACACATATTATATATATATATATATATATATTGATGATATATCATTAAGTTATAAATCTAATAGAACAAGAATAACTGAAATGAAATTATTTTCTTAAAACGAAGTTAAAAGAAAAATTACTGAAATATAAATACACATGCACGCACATGCACGCACACACACACATACATATATTATATGTGTGTGTGTGGAAAAACATTATATATTTCAAGTATCAATCGTCAAACTATCAATTACAATTATTCTATATAAAGTATTTTATTTCATTTTTTTTTCTAACTGTAATGTTTGTATTTTTTATAAAATAATATGTTATAACGATCCAAATGATTGATATATTTAGTTTTAAATAACTGATTCACTATTCTCTTAAGTCGTTTCGACAACAATTAAATTAATTTATTTAGTTAACAATGATGTATAATATTTGTTTTTCTTAATTATTAAAACTCAAATTTTCGTAATGATAATTTAGAATATATAAATTGTGTATTCAGCATGTATGAAAAAAAAATCTTACCTTGCTTGAGGGAAGAACACAAAAGCTGTAAGTCTTTTCCAAGCATGGATACGACTTTTTAACGATTCTTAAGCGCCTGCGTTTAAATAAAACGATAGATTATAAAAACTATATCTGATGTAAAACAATTTAAGCATTTTGGGTATTTTTATTTAAAAAGATCAAATTAAAAATTACTTTTGAATGGTTTGCTTCAAATATTTCACAGAACTATGATATGTAGCTCCGTTATGATCTTAGTAATTATATAAAATACAAACACTAACTTCAGATACGCACTTTTAGATTATTTTGTTGATAGAACTTGGTGTAAGCGAGTACATGTTTCGGAATTTTTGTGATAACGTTTTTTTTTCTTTTGACAAAACTTATACGGTTTTTTTCTCTCTAAAAAATATAACCTCCAATAAAAACGTTTAACGTCGAAGGACAGAGAAATCTCAAGAGTTAAGCCGACTTATTCAGTTTTTCCGCCCTAACGCATACATATCGAAAGAAATTCAAGAAAAGTTTCCGAGTTTCAAAGTATTCTTGAAATTTTTTCTCTAATCTGATACAAATTTGAAAGTCTGTGTGTTTGTATGTCTGCCCTTTATACAAATCCACATCGTTGATCCAATTTTTTTAGACTGTTTCATTGATGTATGGAAGAAACCAAAAGCATATTCCCACCAAAAAATTTTTTTTTCAAATGTATTTTTATCGAAATTTTTACACTCATTTTTTTTTTTTTTTTGTATTTTCCAGCAGCTTGATCAATTTTTCTCAAACTTTTTACTCTAAGAAATGCACATTTTTATGAATTTTTAATGCAATTTAGTTTTCTTTTCAATCGTTTAAAGAATAACGATGCCACATAAGTTTTTGCTCCAGCTGAATCTAATATGAACCAGAATGTTTATTCATTGGTTTGTAGCTTCTGTATACAAATTCACGTCCTTAATCACAAATTCCTTCTCATCTCCCCCATAAAAACAGTGGAGATGTTTTAACTGTTTGAAAAAGAATCTAGAAAAAAATACCTATGTGCAGGTTATATAAATTTTTAATTGCTCGCTTAGGGAGTGCAAGGGGTGTTTTTTAATCATTTTTCCATCCTAAAAGAAGATTACCACTTCGCTATTCATAGCCCTTACGCATATTACTGTAGAAAACAAACTTTTGAATTACTTTTTAATGACAGCACTTTTTGCGTTCACTTTTGATTGTTATTTATTCTTCTTAACTTAACTTTTGCATTACTTAATCCCCCCCCATTTAACTTCTGCATTACTTTTGTCTTTAATCCTTAAACAAGAACAGATATTTATCCAATAAAAAAAGTTCCTTTTGTTCGTTTAAATCCTTTCCCGTTACCTTGGTCATCAGTGCAGATTACGTTCAGCGCATCAAATCACCTCGCGATCCTTATTCTCGAGTGTTAACTCGCTCGTTTACATTCTTACACTGACACTGAGGGGGAGTTGAAAGAGTCACGTTACAATCACCCCTGACAAGACGTAATCTACAGGTGGACGTTAAAAATTAATAACATTACGTCACACACACATACATGACCCCACGATCTATCTAAGCATTTGGCAATTTTTTTCATCATGGTTTAATTTCAAAAATTCACTTGTATGAAGAATGAGTACTTTATCTAGTTTTTAATAAACCGCAAGTTAATCATTTATATGATATACCTATGTTATTTCCTATTATTTACCTTCTATTGCTACGTGTTTTTTGCGTGATTTAAAACAGATTTGGTCTTACTTTCAATAATTTGTATTTCAATGAGTTTGAAAGGAATTATAAGGGCTCTTTTTTATATTTTGTCCCAATGAATGAGTAGGGAAACATTGAATGAACTCTGAATGATTTTTAAGTTGATTCAGTCCTTGTAAAGTTCAAATAAACTGTTTTTATTTATCTCATAATCAATATAATACTCAGATTACTAAAAACTTTTAGTTGTTTTAACTTTGACCTGCACTTTTTAATATACTGCAGCAACAGTTTAATTGCACTGGGTACACGGAAGAAACGTCGAATTGATTCAACTATTAATACTGTAGATAAAAGCCCATAAGGGCTAAGCGCTCCATCATGCACCAAACATATTGGAGAAACATTTTTAAATTATCTAACTTCCAATTGCGCATCATACTATAGAACCTGTTTGAGACATTTATAGACAATGTTTTCTTCTCCATTTCATATTAAGCTCGCATTCATTTAGGTAAAGAATGATATCATTTAAGTATGTTCCGATAGCTATATTATAATTTGTAATTTACATACTTCTTAAATGAATAAATAAAAATATTTGCCTTAAATGTATGGACATTAAATTATTTAGTAATTTTTAAATCTAGTTTAGTTCATTCCATCTTTGAGAGTTCATTCAATCCACTTTGAAGTCTTTCTCTAATATATTCTTAACCAGGACTTCAAATTTCAAAGAAAACCAAGCTATCCCTGTTCTGTTCTACATTATTATGTTTGAATTCTCGTGCATTTAAAAACTGTTAACCATATCCATTCACATCACGAGTAATATTCCTTTGGGAATTTTTAGGCTGCTTAGGTCGGGACTTAATGCAAACCACTCCGTAACTGTCATTTTGTTTTCACTGCACCAGATTCGAGCCAGACGCACGTATGAAAATAGTTTCCTGTAAGAATATTTAACACTAATAGCACAAAATGTCTCTAATCTTCAGCAAATGGTATTTGGCTATCTCCTGGAAAGTAAGTAACGCTGGGCTGTTAGCAAACCTTTCTTTCAGTAAAATTTTCTTATTTAAATTTCCAGCTCCTTTTCCATCCAAATTAAACATGATTAAACAAATTAATTAACAAGAAGTGTAGTGAAATGTATTTAAGAATAAAGGAATAATAAATCCAAATGTGGGATGGTTAGAAGTAAGAAAATGGAAGTTAGTGATTAATAATGCATAGATGCAGTTGACGTGTGGGACCTTACACAGTTTGCTATAGAACATGAATCTCCAGAGAAAGAAGATCTCTTGGATTGAGAAGGAGCTAAAAAACCATTCGAATTTCTGGTCGTCACTTTGTGACACCGTTCCTTTATTATTTAATTCTATTGCCATCTTTCCTTCCAATTAAAGGGTCAATAACAACTGGACTCCTGAAGATACGTACGAGAGAGACAAAATACTTCTCGAATCCCACTTAACTCGTCAATCTTATATTATGATCAACTAATAACGTATTAACTTGCCAATTCATTCCAATGATTAAAACACTTCTAATTAACAAAAGCTTCGAATTTTGGTATTTATAATATGAATCACTTAAAAAATCCAAAATATTAATTTCGATACTTCAATCCAATTAACTAATAACCGTCAGTCCACCGTGTCAGCCTCTATCTTTCTCCCTTCATTTTCCTTTCTACTCTATTTCATTTATATAGCATTATCTCTAATTAAATTGAATTCTCGTCACTTGACTGTGGTTCAAAATCATAAGGTCCGCCGCCCATAGCCCTCGTGCTGCTTTGATGTGGGACATCAATAAGCAATCTAATCAGTTGGGAACCTCCATGCAATGATAATCTTCTGTCGTAAGAGTTTGCACCATTATACGTGGAATAATAATTAGGAATTTTTACAGATTTAGGGTTTTTTCGGAACTATCTAAGTTTTCGACCTTGTGTTGATAGTGTGTTACAAAACTGAGTCCGAATTCACGGCGTGTTCGAGGTATTTATTGAAAGTACTTGTGTGATGATCCAGTTTCACTTTCCTTCAATTGTGCCATCACTAATCGAAAAAGTTCAGCCACTATTTCAATAGTCAAACGATGAAGGAAATCAATTGGGTTTTATATGACTCTTAGAAAATTTGAAATTTTTATTATCATATTTGCGAAGCCGGTCCATACATGCATCCGATCCTAAAAATTAATGATGTAAATTTTTATTTGTTTGACACTGCCTAACCGGATCCAAGTCAGTACTAAACTTGTAAGTTGGATCCTTCTACACTTCCTTTCACAAGTGCTTACTCCTCTCTAACGTCAAATCATTTGAACTATTTCTTCTAATCAGCGTAAATACAAGCCTAGTTATGTTGCCTTCCCCCCTCTCTCTTTTTATTATAACTTACTTAATTTTCCATAGTTTATAAATTTATCACATTAATTTTATTATTTACAATATTTCTAATCAAAATTTCATAGGTCATGGTTAATTTACATGAAGAGGCTCTCAAATCAAATAACGTCATATGACAGTCCCCAAGAGGTTATTTGAAGGAAAATACGTGAGAGAGAGAGCACCGTTACTTATTTTTACTTCTTTCAAAATATTGTGTTTACTTATCTGGATGAATCTTTGCACAATGGGCTTGGGTACACTTAAAATGACTGAATTGGAAAATTATCTTAACGAGACTTCTATGAATTGATTGATTTATTGTTTTTATTATCACCGCACTTAGAAGCAGCTTGAGGGTTATTGGTGATGGAGTTCGTAATTTTGAATTTCGGTCAAGCATAGTTGCCGCCTAAGGTTGGCAATGGTGACAACTTTAGGTGGCATCCCCTCTCCAAATTTTGACACCACGCCAACGAGAGGATGTGGAGCTTTGACATATTTAATGTGCATATCTGCTATGCTTGTAAAAGGTCTCTGTCTTTCCATGCCATAATTTTTTGAAGGGGGAGGGGGAAGAAAGATAAGGAGAAACATAATGTGTTTGTGAAGCGTTTAAACTAAATTTAGTAAATACTTTATTTAGACCGATGCAATTTTCTAAAAGCATGTTATCCAAATTCATATTTTAAACTTTTAAAATAATGAACGGGATTATTTTACTTAGTTTTTTTTGTATTTTGGTAATTTTCTCTTTTAAAAATTTGAATTCTGTGACGTTTGTATCCAAAGCAGAATTAAATTTAAAACTATTTATCCAGTCGGAGCGTTTGTGTCACTTGCCCAAAGCCGAAATATGGGAAACCTTACGTAGAATCATTTATATGTAAATATTTGAAATATTAAAAATTTTAAATAATTTCTTGTGCAAATAATATTGTAAAAAACTTTACAGTTAATATCAAATACCGACTGAAATAGTAAATAAAATTTTCTTGAAATGCCGGCATTTTTAATTCTATTGTAATTTTAAAAGATTGTCCATACACTTGTGAGATAAGATTTTGTACATTTTTATAAAGTCCATGTTATTTTGAGGAACGATTTTTAAACATTTAGTAGCAATAATATTTTATGTTCAAAATAAATAAAATATTAAAATGTAAACCATGTAAACTAAATGATTGTAAAAGAAATTATCATTCTATTGAATAAAAAGCCGCGAGAGATTTGTATAAATTTTTAAAAAGGAATAACATAATTATCTGCAGAGCTTAAATGTATATGGAGATTTGCTTAATTTCCGTTGTTTATTTAATTGTTATTGCTTTGCAAACATTATTTCAAATAGAATTTGTAAATATTTACTGATGTTATTTAAATTGTTACTGCCTAAGCCAATATTATACTATAATTTTTCTAACCAAGAAAATATTTGAAAATTCTGTTGTTTTACTTTCTTTTTAAAATAGCCATTTTAGATTGTTAAGAATGATACCATTTTACAAATTAACACATACACCCAACCACTTACACAATCAGCGTCACAAAAGCACTATCCGAAAGAATTTCTTAAAAAAAAATTATATTACATAATGAATCATTATATTTTGATTTGTATTTAATAATCATAATATTTTATACATATTTTAACAATAAACGTTTAAAAATATGGAAAAGTTGCATGCCCCTTAATAATTTCAGACCACCCGTGCAATTTTTAATGCTCCTAGTTTTGCAACATTTTCATAATCTTGTTATTTTCGTAAGAAGAGTTTAAATTCAAAATTATTGTTCTTTTTCTAATAAATAATATATTTCAATAAACTTGATATATCATAGAATTGCACATTTGAACGAAAAATAAATAAATTTTGGACGGTTCAGTCGTGTTTTAATTCAAAGTTGAGTCAAAACACATCTTTATTTAATTTCTTTCTGAAAATATTTGGCACGAGTCGGAACACGAAATATTTCCTACTCCAGAAAACTTCTGCTCCTAAATTAAGTTGGATAGGAAAAATATCCAGTTCGCGGAATGATTTGTCAGCTTGACAACTGCAAGTTGTAAATCTGTCAAGAAGCACAAGAAGTCTTCTTCCTTGATAAATTAAGGTTGGATTTGTTTGTAGAGAAGTTCTATTCACATTTAATTGAACAGGAAAGAATTTAATTTCAATTACTGATAAAAGTTTTATCTCGTTGAAGACCCGCTAACATTCGCTTAACAATTTATTAATAGTTTTAGCTTATACGGTTCAACACTGAGGTAACTCTGACATATTGAGCGCAAATTACGTGTTTAAAAATGTTTCATTGGCCACCACAAAAGGGTTTTTGTTTTCGTACAACCACAAAATGCTGTCCCTGATTACTTTTCAAAATAAAGTGTTAATGTTCATGACTTATTTAATCTAATTTGTTTTTTTTCCAACCGATTCACAATAGTCTCAGTTTGAATTGTAATCTCCTTATTAAAGTATAAATGCTAAGAATAGAGAGATTAATGCATCACAAAAATTTATTAACCGGTTGTTCTTTTGAGTTATTAGCATCAACAAAAATTGGGTGGGCATAAAATAAAGAATTCATGGGTTGGGCTCAAAAGATTGACATTTTAATACATTATCCTTATAATAATTACATTTGGTTTGCTTATGGTATATTGATTTGCTTATGGTATGGTATTCTAAGATATATATTTAATTTAATATTTTATCGTCTGCTTTCATTTTAGTAACCAAATACAATATTATTGTCCACTTAAATAATTTATCATTTGCTCTTATTTTAATATTTTACTTAAAAACTAATATTTGTTTCAGAATTGTCGGCTTAACATTGATAACGCTTTTGTACTTTATTAATGTTTTGCTTGTGAAAATAAGAATGCATTAGAAATTTGAAGAGAATATTTACATCCCTAGAAAGTAATTGTTTTAAAGTAATAGTGGGTGCTTTATTTCAAATATGCAAACCTCAAAGTCTTTAATTTTGTGTGTGAATAAGTTAAAAGAGAAAAGTACTAATAAAGGAGCAGTTCTCATTATGAATTTCCCAGCCTAAAGTACTTTGAGAAATTTTGATAAAACAATTAATTTCAGTAAAAGAAAGAAATTAATACTGAATATAATAATTGCATAACGTGATTTTATATTAGGTTTTAATTTGAATTGGTTAATTTTATATTGCAACTGGTGTATACCAGTTAATAAACGTTTACTATAACATCTATTTTATACAGAAACATTTTTGTTACTTCCTCCTGAAATTTTGGTCCATTCTACAGTGTTTACTATCCAGCCTTATAAGTACACAGTTATATTTGAAACAATATTTAAATATAAACAGAAGAAAACAATTTTTTAAAAATTTTACTTTTAGATTCTTTAAAAGTAATCGTACTTTTTAAGTAAATTAGCCATTAAATATTTAGTATTATTGGTAAATATTGTTAGTTAATTTCTAAAAATATAAAATTTGTATTTGCCATTACAGAGCCTGTTTGATATTACTTACTCTTGGGAAATGAGACATACTTTGAGAAAACCATTGTAGCAGAGATTAACTGTTGAGGATAACGTTGTTGAAAAAAATAGTCGTGTTTGATTCCATCGAAGATATCTGAAAAATTATTTTTGAGCTGTTACGAACAATAGCTGGATTGTCAACAACAATACAATCTTAAAGTATGATGCTTATTAAGTCCAAAGAATAACATCTACGTAAACATGTATATAAATCATTTCTTTAAAAACGGAAGAAGTTTTATTTTTATCCATCAATGACACTTACCTTAAAGAACTAAATAATTTCTAATAAAAAGTTACTAAATTTTTTTTGCTATGTCTGTCAAAATCAAGTGAAACCAATAATATTTAGAATCCATTAATTATAGTTTAACTTACTTCTGTATCTGCTGCCTTTCCCCCTCTTGTTCTTTTAAGCTATCTCAACTCTCCCTTGACAGTGATACCAAAACATTTGGGAATCTACTTCCTAGTAGGATATATATTGTATATTGGAAATAGTAGGCTATATATTGGAAATAGTAGGCTATTTATTGGAAATAGTAGGCTATATATTGGAAATAGTAGGATATGTATTGGAAATAGTAGGCTATATATTGGAAATGGCCCTCATAACTGTCCCAACTTATATGAAAGTTTTGAAGACCATTTATATTTAAAATGAGACAGTCTCTGTTATTTCACAATACTGTACTTGACGAATTCGGACTCGATCTTGTGACTTACTTACCTTATAATCCCATTTAACTGTAGCCTTTTTACATTAAGACTGCCTTCGAATATTGTTAAAGAATAGAACCTGATATTGGTACACATTTTTCCAATTAAGAAAGTGCTCGAACATTAATTGCATATTTTGACTCTATTATTTTTTAGAGAACAGAGTATTTTACACTACAGTTCATTTCTATCTAATTCAATCCCTTTTTTTGTTGTAAAATGCCTTCTATGTTTCGTCTCCTAAACTGTAATGCTAAATGGTCTTTAAACTTTGTGAATTCACATTAAAAATGACGTATTTTTGGAATGTTCCTATAATTAAAGAATATTCTGCATCATAAACGGAAACATGTGTAACAACACCTTAAACTTGTATGAAAATTTAAACTATTTTCTGCCTGGAAATATGTTCAAAGTATTGATATGGTTCTTGATATCTGGTAAAGATAGCTTTAGAGCTGTCTTCGTATGATAAAAAAATCGAGTTACAATTGCTTTTGATTCCAATACTCAACTTATTTCTTTCTAACAGTTCTCTCTCTCTCTCTCTCTCTATATATATATATATACCTCTGACTAAAAGGTTCTGAAGAATGGAATAGAATTATGCAATTTCCTTTATCTATTCAACAGTAATATTTATCTTTTTATTTAGTAAGGTTTCATCTCTTTCGACGAAAAATTAATATTTTATTCATTTATTTATTAAAGTTATATTAACAAAAAACTATAAGAAAGTTTAGAAAATTAGTAATGTCAGTTTATAGATACTTCTTACACTTTACAATTATTTACAGCATTTTGAATTCTTCATCAGACAATAATTGTGCTGAAAATTATTAATTTTAAGATTTTTAATGAATTATTTAGAATCATTAGATTTAATTTTCAATATAAACTTCAAAAATTCATTTCTTAGAAAAAACAAATTGTTTTTAAAATTCGCATGTTTCATGTGCCAAAATTTGATCCATGAACTTAAAATTTATAGACAACAGAAGATTTGATCTTTCAGATTTTCACACAATTTTTTTTAAAAAATAATACACAAACGCCAGTGAAGATATTATGTTCTTTGCTTGATTAATTGTTTATATTAACTTCGCACTTGGAAGCAAGAAGAGGACTATTGGCGTCAGTCTTTCTCTCCAAACTTCGAGACCATGCCGATGGGAGAACTTGAAGCCTTGAAATATTTAACGCGCATCAACCCTGCTGCACAGCGTGTCTTAAGTGACATGAACTCTACGAAACAACACCGACTGAAAGTTCATGACCACCACACTAATATGGTCAACCCTTTTAAATAAAAGGAATTAAATATATTTCAGAAATACACAGAAATTGCATCATAAAATTTCAAATGACTTCAAAAGTACATTTTCTCAAATCCTTTCCTGAAATTTTAATTAACAGGGATCTTAATACGGATATTTTTATTGTTTTTTTTATCTGTTAACTATAAAGCCTTCATTACTAGTTAACAATAGATACAACGAATTCAAAATTGCATTCCATACAATAGCCTGTTTTTCTTCTTATGCCGGCTTTATTGCTAGCATGATAGATGAAAAGTATAAAGGAACGTATGAGGAATAAAAAGAACTAAAATAAGTGTATAAAAGCGATAACATAATATTATTTTCCGAAAATCTCATTAAAAGGAAGAAAAATAACTTTTCTCCGGATTTCTCACAGAAAGTATTTTTCCCTTTATATAGAGGCCGTCAGAAGTACTCTTTAAATTTAATAGACACACACACACAAAAAAAAACTTCGAATATATCTCAATTTATAATGGGGAAAAAATTAGTTTATTTTCTTCCCTTTTAAATATAATATAAGATTCGAAGAAGTTATCTCCCAAAGAAATTAGCAATGCAGATTAGAAGAGAAGAAAGTGGTTTCGAAAACAGTATTTCGCATCTCTTTGACGAGTAAATCCACAGAAAAGAGAGAGTAAGAGTTTTCTCTCCGTTCGAGATGATGGGAATTTCAGTCACGACTTAGCGGGGCTGAGGGAGACTTCTGTATTATATCCACGCACAATTCACCTTCGTTAAGCGGGGTTTCTTTTTCGCTTGGGTTTGCCTCCGAACTAACTAACTTGATCTCAAAACAAGGAACGAAGCGGTATCATTACGCGCATCAATTGCTTTCTCTCTACGATTCCTTATTTTTGTTATTTAAAAACTCAATTAGAAAGTGTTGCTTGAAGTTCTTAACTTTTGTATCAGCTTCCTAGAGTTATTTTTTAAAAATAAAATAGTGATATTAGTTAAAGTAAGATTAAAGAATATATAAAAGGAGAATATTATAAGCTCCCCCATCCCCTTTCCATAAAAGTATGCCTTCTTCCACTTTGGTTCCAACTGGGAATTTTTCATTAACTACCAAAAATACGCCTTCTTCTGTATTTTGCTTTATATTTTCAATCCATAAATATTTTACTTCCAATGATCTTTCATCTATTATTAGTTATTTTTTTCTAAAGTAATAAACTTCGATTGTGCGCTTCATTTTAAAATGGCCTTTATTTAATACGATCGGGTTTCTGAACATATATTAGAATTTATAGTCCATTACGTAAGACTATTTATATTCAAGCCTTTTTTATTCATAGAAAAAAAGCCTTATTATTGAAATTTTATATTTGTGTTAATTTAAAAAAATGGAAAAAAGTGAGCTTCGAGGGATAGTTAAACACATATATATAAAAGAGAAAGAGATCAAAAATTCATGGCACATCAGCTCCTGTGTTTGCAACTCCTTACAATCGGTTGAATGAGTTTAAAAGTGGCCGTACATCCACAAAAGGTAGTCATCGTTCGGGACATCTAATGGAAGTGATTACTTCCGGAATGATTGACAAAATCCTCGATATAGTTTTGATTGGTCGACGAATCAAATTGCGCGAAACACACTCTTGTCCATAAATTAAAGATAACGCCGGTTCCCTCTAATAAAGGTTCAGAAACAAGTGTGATTTATTCATAAAGTTTGTTTATTAAAGAAAAGATAAAGAACAAAAA
>BMAW01084242.1:269136-289350 GCA_019974015.1 Nephila pilipes | reverse complement strand
AACTAAAAGATTTCCTTTTCATTCATTATCAAGTATCGTTATTTTAACGGGTACTCAAGATTACGCCTTTGGCTCTGTGAATCCGAAGTGAGAAAACCGTTCAAATTTAACTTGGGGTCAGTCAGGTTTTAAGTCTTTGTAAAAGGGTCCATTGATGAAAGATTTAGATCTTTTATCAGTTAGGATGGAGATACCGAATCGGTTCATAAGTTTCTTCACCTTTGGGTAGCTATTTGGATGGATAATTTGTGATCGATGATATGACTGATATGATGGCTATCACTTTCACTCACTTTTGTTCATTGTGCTTTGTCACAATTTACAACATGACTAGGAATAGTTACTGATAAGGTTGGGGAGTCTAATCCTAGGAAGTGGAGATATGGAGATGACTAGATGGAATTGATTACGGAGTTGTCTGACTGCAAAGCGGAAGGATAGTAATTTGAGAGCAAGGCAGGTCAGTATCATTAACAAGTCATGGATCTGTTGTATGAGAAAGCTGTTCTTGTGCTGTTTATTTGTTTATACAGTGCTAATTACAAATGCTGGCTGTGTCAAAGCTCAAATTCATCCCGATTTCATTCCCTAGACTAGAGATTTCCAGCCCTTTTCACTTCGAACTCTGTAGGCTCGGTTACTTTCCATATACCCTCTACCAAGAATTCCCCCCACTGTACTCGCACGCAATCCATTTAACCCCTTACATATTCCAAAAACTTCTCCAATACGTTGAATAAAATTAAAGGATCTATTTTATCACTACATTGTAATTTTTATTTTTGAAGGAAGCCAAAAAAATTGACACAAAGATTGGAAAAATGGAAAATTGATGGAATTTTTGGGACTTCATTGAATCACAATTTTTTTTTTAAAAAAATTGAACTCAAAAGAAGATAAATACAACATTCAAGTCCGAAATTGGGTTTAATTTGCTTCTATATTTATTTATCATTAACTAGTACTCACGTTCTTCGTACGGGATAAATGAAAAATATAACAACAATCACTCGAAGCATAAAATGTTTTTAATAAGGACTAACTCTTAAATATCTTGAGTAATCTTAATTGAAACTCAAATTAGTGTCCAAGGAATGAATGATTTAATAAAAAATAATGAACTCAAATAAATAAATTTAAATCTAATGAGGAAAAAACTTACAGTTCATTAATCGAATTTTCTATGGCGTTCTTGATTTAAAAAAATTAAAATTATCAAAAGAAATCTTAATTCATAAAACAGCAATCACCAATATTTTTAATGAAGTTGACTAATTTTAAAATGTTGCATTAAGCTTTACAGAAAGTAGAATATTAATCTAATTTATTATTTGATCCTATTCATAAGATTTTCATCTTTTACTGAACACTTATAATAAGAATTACTGAATTTCGATGTCTGTTAAGCTTAATGTAACATTTTATAATTAATTACAGCTTCATGAAAGACAAAATATTGCTCTTTTATAAACTATCCTTAAAACTGATTCTTTTCTTTATTTATTTATCTCTGAGTTTATTTTTTAACAATCTATTTGATTCGAATGATAATCAACATAGTTCATTTTTATCTTATTAAACTAATTGTTACATTCACTTGTTAATTTTTTCTTAATTAATGAACATTACACTAGGCCTTGCCCCATTTGGCTTAAATTTATATATTTAAAGGTGGTATTTTATTAAATAGTTATTTCTCAGGAGTCTAATTTGCGGCTCAAAATATTATTTAAAAATTGGATCTAATGAAAAGCACTTTATGCTGCCCTCTCTCTCGAGCTGGATTTTTTATATATTTCATCCGTGTGAAGAACGGGTAATTTATAAATATATATCAGGCAGTCAAGAAGTAAGTGTTAAAAATAATACAATTCAATATTATACGTTAACAGACAGCTTAATAATTTATAAACTTCATTAATAAATGCATGTCAGTCAGGAATTGATTCATAAAAATGTATTAAATCTATCTCAGAATTACTTAATTACAGGAATAAAAACAGTACAGTTCTATATTATACCACGAAAAGCAGCATAAAAATCTTAATTTTTCTTTAAAAAAATCTTAATTTTGCTAAAAAAATTAAGAAAAAATAATTGTAATTAATCAGCCCAAGAATCATAAAATTATTAAAAACAGAACATTAGAGGCAACTTAGAACTTAAAGAGTAAATATGATTAATAGGGTCAATAACAGATATATATCGGATGGAATCAATTCATCAGAAAATGTTAAATATACCTCAGGCAGGAGTCAACAGCTGAGAAATAAAAAAACAGCCCAATTTAATATCATGGGGTAACAGACAGTTTAAAACTTTACTGTAATTAAAATCAAAAAAGGGAAAAAAATAGCAAAAATAATCAAAACCAGGAAGCTTAATAATCGTAAAAAGTATTTAAAACATTACATAACAGGCTGTTTAGAAATGAAAAAGAAAACCTAAAATAATAGAAATTAGATAGCTAGAATAATGGAATTAGAGAGAATCAGGAAAATCAAAAACTAAAGACAACTTATAATTGAAAGAAAACAGGGCTACTTTTTACCAAGAACATTTTTAATCAAAAGGAAGCCTAAAATACAAAAAAATTAACACTAAGTAATTTAGAGAAATTCAGAAATTAGCTACCGAAACAAAATAGGGATAGTATTCACAATGCAGGAATATTAAAATCAATAAAAAAGTTAGTCAACAAATAAACTAAAATAAAAAGTTTACTACTAAATAAACTAGAGAATATCAAGAATCAACCACTGGAAAGAAAAATTAGTTTTCACAAAGCATGAATATTAAAAAGAATAAAACAAATTAATAAAAAGGCCATTTAAAATAAAAAAATAAATTATAATTAACATCAATTTTATTCAAAATGTTGTAATTAGGAACAGAATAAAATTTATTAATGACAAAAATAAGCAACTGGAGATATAAAATATTATAATTGAATGTAACTATTTTTTACAAATACTTGTGGAACATGCAATACATGGAAATGTCCATCACTTAATATTAGGCCACTGAATGATTAAATAGGCTTACAGATGATACAATAAATTAGAGAAAGAAAATCACAAATATTGAAAAAAAGTCAGAGAAATCAAGTTTAATAATTATGAAAGCTAAATTCGTCAGGCAGTGTAGAACTGAAAGAGAAAATATTGTTATCACAAGCTATACAATAATTCGAGTAATCAGTTAGAAGTGATAGATAAATTTAGGTTTAGTTAGTTTTCACCAAACAGGAATCGGACATTTTAACAATAATACAATAAATAAAAAATGTCAATCAACAGGCATCCTGAAATACAAAACTAAATTAGGTAACTCGAAAAACTGCTTATGAAAGAGAAATTCAACAAGCAACTGAATTCACTAAAATTGACAAATAAATGAGAGAATCGCTATGTATGTCAAATAATCAATTAGAACTTAAAAGAGAAACCCAGGCTTAGTTTTCATGAAGCAAGGATCAAACATTTGAAATTAAAAGAAAAAAAAAAAAAAAAAATTAATAACATTTAAAACAATGTCAATCAATACACAGATAGTCTAAATTATAAAAATAGTTATAACATACACTAATTGCGTTTCGACAGTAATCAAACGCTTAGCGCTGAGACAAATAAAAAAACTGCTGCCAAAACTAAGTCATTTTTTCATACTTTTTCAAATACACGCACACACACACGCGTGCATATATATATATATATATATATATATATATATATATATACTGCTGTTTGTAGAAAATGCAACACCATGAAAGAATCATCAGAATCAAATGAAATTTAATGCAGAAACGACTTGTACTGATACAAATAAATGATGAAATTTTCAAAACAAAAGAAACAAATTAAGCGTCCGAAATCAGTATTTGGTGCAGCCACCATGCGCTGCAATAAGTGCTGCTATACGACGTGGCATGGAGTCAAACAGATGTTGAATATCTGCTTGAGGAAGAGAATTCCATATCGCTTGTATGCGCAACCAAAGTTCGTCTTTGGAAACTGCAGGACGCGGATCACGAGCGAGACGCCGACCAACCATATCCCACACGTGCTCAATAGGCGACATATCCGGTGAATAAGCAGGCCAAGGAAGAAGTTGCATGCGTTGTGCTGAACAGAAGTCTCGAACAGTCCGCGCAACATGTGGGCGTGCATTATCCTGCTGAAAGATAGCTCCAGGGATGCCTTGAAGGAAAGGAACGACTTCGGGCTGTAGCACTTCACGGACGTACCTGTTGCTATTGAGATTACCCTCAATTCGTATCAAATTGGATCGTCCATGATACGAAATCGCACCCCAGACCATAACTCCGGGTGTTCGACCACTATGTCGTTCAATAATACACTCAGGAAGGCAGCGTTGACCGGCATAACGTCTAACACGAACACGGCCATCATGGGTCCACAAATTGAAGCGTGATTCATCTGAAAAGACAACTTGGTGCCAATCAGCTCGCCTGTCTCTGTGCTCAAGAGCCCACTGCCGACGCAGCCGTCGATGATTCGCCGTGAGGGGAATCCTGTATAAAGGCACCCTTGCACGCAATCCACGGCGCAGCAGACGACGACGAATTGACGAAGCCGACAATTGTACACCTGTAGCAGTAGACCAACGTGCTGCCAGCTGCCTGGAGGAAGCTGTGCGATCATTCACCGCCATGCGGAGCAGGTGTCGATCATCGCGCTCTGACGTCACCTTCTGTCGTCCAGTGCCTGTTTTTCGAGTAGTTCGGTGCTCGTCGGTCCACTGCTTCCAAACTCGCATCACTGTGGAACTGTTCCGCTGCATACGAGCTGCTATTGCGCGATAGGAAAATCCTCCTTCTCGAAGGCCGATTATCCTCCCTCGTTCAAACTCCGTAAGTTGCTTGAATTTCTTATTCTTCCGTCGTGGAGGCATACTCAGGTCTCACTAAACGTTTGCCACTAACAAATAATCATAGACTTTTTTCAACGTCCCGCTACAGCACTTTATTTATACGCTTTCAGCATCAATTCAGAGGGCGCTGCGCGCGCCGCGCACGCGCGATGGCTGTGAAACTTTATTAATTTGCATAATATCCTATAATTGACATTTGCTGCGAATTTCATTTGATTCTGATGATTCCTTCATGGTGTTGCATTTTCTACAAACAGCAGTTTATATACACGCGTGTATGTGCGTGTATTTGAAAAAGTATGAAAAAATGACTTAGTTTTGTTCGAAAATAAATAACAGTTATTTCACAAATAACAAAAAAAAAATCGTAATAATTCTTTTTCATTAACATAAATGTAAGTTAATGAAAAAAAGTGCTCCTTTAACAAGCTTCGCTACAGCCAACATGAACATATACATTCTGGCGTTTCTATAAAATTTATTGTTTTTGTCACCCAAAAGCTTCCTTCCCTTTCTCCAATGAAGAGATTCTTCAGAGCGGTATTTGATGCGAGCTTCAGAAATTTTTCCTTATCAAAAATCAACAGTGTCAAAATTGACAATCTGGAAAATAACTTCTATCTATTTTAAAAAAATTCCATTGAGCCTAGATGTGAAGCTGCTATAATCATTTTCTTTTCACATAAATTCAATGACCTATCACGTACCCCTTGAGGTACGCGTACCATCTGTTAAAAATCGCTGTTTTTGGCCATATGTTTCCAACCCTTTTTGGCTTAACGATCCCTTATTGAAAAAAAAATTACTCATCGTCCCCCTTGTCAGAACAATGAAATAAACTCCCGTTCCTGAAATCAATAATGGTTCCAAAACTTTTCCGTTCCGTGGCATCTTTTTTGAACTAAGGATTTCCCACCTCTCCTAACCTAAGTCAAAGCATGACTAATCATGTAAGAGGTAAAAATAAACAAAACACGTCTACCACCGATAAATGTAAACGTACAATAAATGCCTCTCAAATAACTGTAATACTGAACAAATTCGTTTCCGAAAAATAATTATGAAAGTTTTTGCAATATTCCCTGGGGTGTCGCGTTGCACGCTTTGGAAACCACTGATGTAACCCATAGTTTTCAAATTTCTTCTGGGTCATACTCCAATATTTCTAACAGTGATTCGATAACATACCTCTTAGGAGAAGTGTTTCATATTACACAATGAAAAACAAGGACTAATTTTTAAAATTACTTTATTAACAGATATTAACATATTGGTGTATTTCTAAAGCAATAATCTGCGTAATGGTTCCGAACCTTTTTATTATCTCAATCCTTTTTTAAGTTACTTTTCTTTTCTAATATTTATTCATGTAATTTGTATAATTCATCCCTGTCTATTTTTACTGAATTTTCCTAAGCCCTCTTTAACGGCTTAGAAGCTGTTGTCCTCAAAGCGGTTTACTTCATTCCAGTCGATCTTTTGTTTAGATCTTCCTCCGATACGAAAATGTACCCAAGACTACAATTATCAAATCATTGAAATAAAATACTTTAAAATTTAAATAAAACATTTTCATGCTCTTACCTCAGTTTTCAGGGCATGGTCTGGATCTCGCCTCAATTCTTTCTATCGGTATCTGTAATAGAACTCTGTTGACTAATTAAGAAGTGGATAGTATTAATCTTAAATAACTTTTATTTACATCAAAAACGTGCGATTAAGACAATATTTAAGTTAAATTTATTGGAGTGACATAGAAATTCTCGTTTTATAAAAAGAGGATTCTTCCGAACATATAGCTGTCTGTTCTCAAAGGTTACTCGAAAGAGAATGCACAAAATAGTTCACTCTTCCCTAACTTAAGACCTTTGACCCCGAGATCTCCATTCGGGAATGGGGCTCGTCAAGATTCTGCTCCAAAGAGAAAGGATAGAACAGAGAGAAAAACTCCCACGTGGTCATCCAGGATGGGGCTACCAATAGTAATAAATGACACGAAATTCCATAGCCTGTAAGGGAACATTTGAGATAGTAAATGTATCCATTACTTCATCATAAATTACTGGTAAAATGAACCATGCTGAAATTGGTGGAACTTCTCATTAAATATTCGTTACGTTGAATATATTATCGACATTTAACTCCTACCTTTAAATTTTAAAATTTAATTTTAGTTTTTAAAATTGATAACCTCCCCCTTCATCAAAAAAGCCAAAGAGACCCTCTAGGAGGTCGTGATGCACCAGTTGTCAACCAATGATTAAGCGAATAAGAAGAAAAGCGGAAAAACTCCCACATAATATTAGCACTGCGCTCGGAAATTCAAATTGCGTGTCGGCGGGTGCCTAAATCTTGTCGTGACCTGTCCATATTTCTAAATATAAGTTTTGTGGATAAGGCTGAAAAATACGTACACACATAGGGGTACACTGCGTACGCTACGATTCGTTCATTTACTAGTCAAAAATACATTGGGAACAAAGACTGTGACGTAATTCTTTCATTATGTAACTCAATAGCACCGATGCACTTTACAAACACCGATATCTACTTTTAATGCACATTAATCTTGCTTATAAAACATATAAAATAATTTCTTGAAACGCGTTCAATAATCTTTAATATTGATCTTGTTTGGCAACGCGTTCTTGCGAATGTCGCTCCGGGGGCTACATTTTCAACGCTCTCTCAATTTATCTTGGATAGACCCCCCCCCCCCCTTAGATCTCTTCAACGCCCACCTGTGTGTTGAACCATCCTTGCCGGGAACCACAAATGTTAGCATTGTTTTAATGTATATCGTGTAAAACAAGTACCTCTGTGAAGGAGTACTTGCAGAGTTCGTATATATAACAAGTCTCTCTGCGAACTGTTTTAACTGCGTATCCCGACGTTGCTTTTTAGAATTTGTTTTTTCCCCCTTTTTCACGATTTTCTCCAACCCATGCATTTATATATTCATAGACAATATTCTTGGAGGATCATATCTTGGGGCCTCTTTCTTAGTTTTATACATGAGTTGGATTTGAACAGGGGTCTGCAGACCGCGGTTCTTAACGAAGGCGTTTGCGATTCTTCAGACTTCTGTCTCTGCGGATTGTATCCATAACATTCTTAGCGTGATAGGCAAGCAATTTGATTGAAATGGATTGGAACACATGTACTAGCGGCTTAGAAATAACTTTAATACAACTTAAATTTTAATGTTTTATTGAGTATATGGTAAGATTCCTTTTCGAAATTCGATTAACGTTGAGAAAAAGGGAGAGTGTATGCGTAAATCGTTCAATAAGAACCGAGTAGTTGACGCTAGCGCTGAACAAAACCCCTTTGATCCCTCTTGGACTGAAAAATATTACTTAAGATATTTTTGAAACGATAGGATAGTGAGAGAGAGAACTGTGAAACTGCTTGAAAAGGTATAATTACTTTGTACAAAAATGTGTAAACACTTTTACAAAAAAAGTAGAAATAAATGAACGTATAAATTACTTTGAGATGAGGCAATAATTAAAATAAATGATTATTCGTTAACATAAGAATAAACACGACCGAACAGTTGTTTTGAAAAACAAATATTGTGTTTTCTCGTACTATAACAATACTCACCGAATTTCTTTCATTATTTATTTACTTCATTTTCGAGCTTTAGTTTATTGGTTTTGTCAATGAAAATATAAAATTCCTAAATAAAGAAAATTCGGTATATTTGTACTGAAATAATTTCACGAAGTTTGAAACTCTAATTCAAAGCATTAAGATATTTTGACATAGGTTGTTTCTTTACAGTTCTTAGGGGGGGGGGAAATGGAAATGTTGCGTAAAACTTTATTTAATCATTATAAAAATATTAATTTAATTATGCAGTTTGGATTGCGATCGCTATCGATACCATGCCCCTCCTTCTCCTGAAGGAGCATATGTATACATTTAAATAATCTCTTGATAGCTTTATTATCATGTTTCCTTGATAACTAGGATCTTCTCTTACGAAAGTCTGCCGACCCTTGGTTTACGATCTTGAATTTTTCAGCGTATTGATCTGTGGCCCAATACAGGGCTGCTTCGAGTAAAAACATTTGAATTATACATAATAAATGCAATAAGCAGTGCACAATTTACGACGTACATTTTAACTCTTTTTGTATATTTAATTTTATGTGAAATAGGATAGTACGTCAGGTCCTGAAATACTTGATTTCTTTTACTTTCACGTATTTATTTCTAGTCGATATTCCCGTTCTTCGCATGGGGAAATGAAAATTAGAACATTCCAAGTGGAAAAATATAAGATTTTTTTTACTAAAGACCAATTTTTAAATAATAGTTTGAATAAGTGTGAGTGAACCGCAAATAAACCTTCAAGGAAAGAACTATTTAGTAAGAGTATAAAATAGCAAAGTGAAAGATTAAATGGAGATACAGCCAGTCAAAATAAAGGTAAAGCATAAAATTCATTAATTAATCATTTTAAAGCTTTTGTAATTAGTTTATAAAGTAACATTTATTAATTTTTATAATTAAATATTGCATTCAGCTCAAAAGTATTAAAATTAAATAATAGTAAACATTACATTTAATTTCTTCGTACGGATGACTTTAAAAGTTTAACAACCCAGCAAACAAGCATAAAATATTTTTAATGAGTAATGATATTTTAATAAAGATACGTAATTAAATTTTTCGAACAACATTCAAAGTCTTAGAAAAGTAGCTTTGAGTAATTTTTTTAATGAAGAACAAATAAAAAAAACAATTATAACGATCTTCAAAATAATTTGTGAAGAAGAATAAATTATCACAAGCGCATACAGACCGTGACTTAACATGCTCCAAAACTAGGCTTTATGGAGCGGAAATCTTAAGCACAAGCGAGAGGGTGGAAGACTAAAATCTCGAGATTAGAGGGACTTTGTACAGTTTAAAATTTGTATCAAAAATCCCTTTAATTAATATTTTTTTTCCTGTTCTTTTTAAAAAGGTTGCCAAATTTCATTCTATTTACCTGATAACTATATACCGTTTCGTTTGGATCAGTATTTTCCGGATAAAACGATTAAAAATTTAAAAAAAAAAGTTTAAAAAGGATACCTATCAACGCTATTTTCAAAAATTAGCCAAACACTGCAAAAGTAATTTACTCACCCGATGGGGCAAGAATCGTAATTTTGCAATGTTCCATTCAAGATCTAGCGCGTAAAGTATACAAAAATATCGCTCAAAAAGGATCGATTAAGAAAAGTTTTATGAACATAGAAGAATATTATAAAAAATTAAAACAATTAATTTCAAGGAAATAAGTTCAAAAAGAAAACTTTTTTAAGTAATTACATACCCCTGGTATCTGCAAGTGATGATAAATGGTAAAAAAGGAGGTTATAAAATATAATAATAAATTTGAAAATATTTGGCTGGAATATTTTTACGGATCTTCTTCCCACATAGCAGTGAAACTCCAGAAGTCTTTAGAACGATCTAATCAGCAGTGTGGATTTGCATCAAGGACAGACAAATAAACGCTCAAATTTATGTATAAGGTAATCTATCAGATCATTGAATCCCACATTCTGTCAAATGAAAGCGCAATTTAAGTGATCCGCGTTCTAGCAATAGTTCGCGTAAAATGTAATATTACGTGATCCGCGAATAATGTGTTTACTGAATAATAATACTCCACTTAATACTGTAACATTTCTTTACACACTTTTCCCAAACTAACCTTATTGATCAGTTTTATCATGTTATTCGAATAGAGAACCTCACCTTCTTAAAGAACCGTGACTTGTTTAAATTTGCATTACTATATAATAATTGCAGTGAATAGGAAATTACCATATTGAGAGATTGAGGTGTTAGAGTGAACAGAGATAAAAGGAGATGTAGGAAGTAAAGAGATAGTTGAGGACACAATATAGGTACAAGAAGGTGGAAATAATTTTACAAATGTGTATTTAGGATTCAGATCCAGTATCGAGAACTTTATTAGAATCTGATACAGTATTCACAACTCTACTATATGCTGTCATCGAGATAAGTAGAATTTTCAGTTATAATCGCTGGTTAAGGATGCGAGTAAGTAAACGTTTCACTATGATTATGATTGTTTATTAACGTCGCAATGCCAAGCAATATGAGGGCTATTGGCGACGGATCTCGTCATTTTCAACCTCGGTCAAATGACGAGAACGACACATGTTCTAGCAATTCCCTCTCCAAACTTCCAGATCACACCAACGGGAGGATTTGGAGCTTCTACAGATTTAACGTGCATCAATCGCATTACACAGAGAGTCTTAAATGGCATCAGGGCTCGTCAAGCCGTGGGCTTGAGATCTGAGGCCAGTAAAGACCCACAGTGTATTTGGGCTGATGCACGTTAAATCCAGTCGAGGTCCCAAGTTCTCCCGGGGTGTGGTATGGAAATCTAGAGAGTGAGTTTCCAGCTCAGGTGTCGTTATTGTCACTTGAATGAGGCTCAAAATTTGCGAGGTCCATCGCCAGTAGCTCTCATGTCACTTCTCAGTACGACGTTAATAAACATTCACAATCACACGTTGTCTCACTTTTATTAACTATCTCTTTCACTGGTTCTATCACTAACTATTCCTAACATTGGGACATGGACTTCAATCTAATCTTCAGGGGCTAAGATTTATTTTAAGCAATTCAAATTGAAAAGTTCCCGAGATTAGTTGAGGTGAAAAGCGCCATAAAGCCAACAGTAGCAGCTAAACTGAGCTATCTTCACTTCAGAATCATAGTATTTTAACATCAAAAGTAATTCACAGATTAGCTAGCAAGATATTTATTCAATCGTATTTTCATAATTTTCATAATCATAAGTTATTTTGGGTTCTGGGACATTCAACGCTTTTTTTGGAATCAACAGGTGCATAATCTCGCAAAATTGGTAACGGAATCTAAAATTTACATCAACTGGTATGTCACAGAAGACATAAATAGCAATATTTTTATGAACGGATTATAAGAACCAATGAAAATCTTTATTCAGAAAATATTTCGAAATCTTAGAGAATAATCCCAACCGTAGATATAATATGAGGGCTATTTTTTCAACCTCCGATTACGCTGCTAATCGACAAGCCGAGCTATACAAGGCGAGTCTGCGCACAGCGTTTCTGCTCAAGTTCTTGTCTATAACACACGTCATGGCCAAGTCGAAATCCTTATTTGGAAGTAAACTATAGGCCCGTTCATGGCCAGTATGACACATTCTCCCACTAAGTGCGAGGTGCGCAGCGTCATTCGTTTCTTACAAGCAGAAGGAAATAACGCTGTTTTATAACACCCCAGAGAGAGAGAATTGAAGGATCAATCCAAACAACGGGAACACGCAAACTTCCCAAACAAACCCAAAGTGTTTAAACTTTTACGAAAGAGAAGAACATGACATCTGTTTTCTGGTATTAGAAGGGTGTCCTGCGCGGGGTATTTATGGAGTCGGGGACTACAATCAATGCAACATGTATTGTCAGACATTACGTTCACTGTGGAGAGTCATTCGGAACAAAAGAAGAGGCAAGATGCTTTCTAGAATTATTTTAATTCATGACAGCGATTGACCACATATTGCTGTGGAAACCAAACAGCTTTTTGACAAATTTCAATGTGAAGTATTCGATCACCTGAACATTTCCCATTGAAATTTTGGAATTCCCATTGAAGAAAGGGAATTGTCCTCCCTGACTTAATCCCAAGTGACTTTCAACTCTTCCGAGAGCCGATGAGAGGACAGCGCTTGTGCACCAATGAAGAACTTTGAGTCGCCGTGGAGACCTTTCTTAATACGTTGACGGCATCCTTTTATGAAGAAAGTGTAGGAAATTTGGTCCAACGGTATTAAATCTTCATGGTGATCAAGTGGAAAAGTAACATTGATTTTACTTGATTTATGGTAATTAAACTTTTTTATTATTTACACTTGGCTTTTATTAATACCTCAACGGAGGTTGAAAAAAATATCCTTCGCACCTACTTGGACAAAAAGTAGGAGAGAGAAAATATTATGGCTCCTGTCTACTAGCAATTTTGATTTTGTGGACGTAATGTTAACCCTATGAAATTTCGAATTTACGCTCACATCTTTACTATTTGATTTGTTTGAATGCAATAAAGTACATCTGAAAGAGCAGAAAATAATGAAGACTTCAGCGAAACTACCTTTTCCCTCCGACTTTTGAAAATATTTTCACCCTTATTTTAATGATTCGTTTGAGAGTTTTTAAAAATATTTTTAAAAATCGGAGGAAAAAAGTATTTTTGCAGAATCGTTCATTACTTATTGATCTTGCAGAATCCCTTCCTTGCATTTAAATAGATTAAATATTAAAGGTTTGAGAACGGTAATCGAAATTCCACAAGGTTAACATTGCGTTTATGAAAACAAAATGGCTGGTAGACGGGACCCTTATGCACCCGAATCGTAAAAAAAATGGTCATAACTCCTGGGATTTATACAAATTCAATTAAAATAACACAATGTGTAGTATTTATAACCATATCAATAAATTAGAATCTATTCTTTTGATTTGTTGAAAATATGCGTCACATAGAAACCACCTTTGAAATGTACTCAAGATAGAATCATGGTGTAATATTGTTTTTAAAAAGCTTTTAGACAATGCAGCAGCTAATAAGCAAGTGTTCAAAAATCCTTTCAGATGATAAAATTCTTTGATATTTATAGACTTGAAATATTTTCAAGGAGATAATAGCCTTTGTTGCTTTATTCCCGTATAATCATCCAATCAATTTATTGAGTCAATTAATCAGAAAAATCAAAATCGATTCCTAGATAAAAGGGCTTACTTAAAAATCTGTTTTACGAAAACGATGTATACTGGGAAGAAATAACTTCAAGATGTTATGTGGAATGTCAAGAATTTTTAGATAAACATACTGAAGAATCAATTTCGATTATTTTAGTGATAAACAAATCGAAGGGCAATGCTTGATAAAGAATTTCTAATATATTTCACAACAGTCAGTAATTTCTTTTGGTAGATACATCTTATTCTTTAAGATCAAAAAACCCGAAACTTTTCGATTAATCAAAATGTTATTGGGAGCAAGTAATAGTTAGAACAATTGATGAATCAATCTTATTAATAAAATGGTTTTTTTCTGCTACATTTTTATCAATAAATAATTTAAAAAGAAGCTGCTTAGGCATTAATACCTGATTTTGATGATATATGTCTATAGAAAGATGAACAAAATCAGGTACAATCAAAATACTTCCTTCCAGTGGAATTCATTCTTTTAGTTTCAATTCTTTAGAATGTTTCGTTAAAGTAAAACGCGTTGGAACCATTGACTGATCAATTGAACAAGAAAACATTTATGAAAAACATTTTTAGAGAAATATTAACTTTCTAACTGATCAGTTAGAAGTATTAATCTTTAGTATGAGAATAAAGATGAAAATAAAGGCACAAAAATGCCTGGGATATCAGAAATTAAAGTTTTAGAAGCATTCTAAATTTTGTATTAAATGCATTTATATCCTGTTTCTTAGTGTTAGAGAACCAAATAATTAGGTTATATCTTTTTAAAAGCGTTTTCTCATTAGACCAGCTATTAAATGAAAATATTATCTTTTATATTAAAATGTTTTCTGCACTGCACGCGCATTAAGTTTAAAATTTTGGAAGTGAAATCATAAACACACACAATAAGGATTTTTCTGCTCTTAAATTTTAAAAATTTAACGAAAGTAAGCCAGAGATGGTTATAAATTCTTTTTTGTATACGATAAAGATTTGAATCAAGCTTGGCATATTTTATCATGGTTTTTTACACAACTATTGGCAAATTATATTAAAATCAACATTTTTCAAACACTTTGAAAATATTGGAAAAATTATTTATTTTATTGTAATGATTAAAATTTAATATTTATTTGAATTATTAATTAAAAAAATACCTTACATTCATGTCTAAAGGATTTTTCAGTTTTTCATAAAAAAAAAGTACTATTATGTAGCTACCATTCTGCATCATTAAACTCTAAACTACCTAAAATTCAATTAAGTTCACAATGAATAAGCTCACAAATCTAGTTGAAGAGACGTATGAAAAAGCAGAACACTGTTTATAAACTATCTTCACAGAATATGTCAGGTTTCTCTCTCTTGAATCCCTCCTTAACTCACTCTAATACTAGATAAGAATTAAACAAGAAAGGTTTAACTTATCAACTCACTCGCACCAAATAAGACACTTCTTGATTACAGCAGATTCGACTTCTATTAAACTAACCAATTTTACTACAAATGATTAATTACAATAATTCACTCCAATTTACAAGTATTCATCAACCAGTCGTTATCATCAGTCACCCTTAATTCTATGTCACTTATATATCCGTAATTCAATTCAATTCATTACATTTCTTATCTTCATCTCATTTGCTAAATCCCATTTCATTTGGTTGGCAAGGAGTTAGAATTTTAGGCAATTCAAATTACAAAATGTCCCCAAGGTTAGTGAAGAAAAACTCTGCGAACAACCCTATGTCACAATTCGACAGGGAAATATCCCAACTATTTCCGTGTAATTTCTGGCTACATCGAATTAATATTGCTTCCTTTTAGTATTAAAAAAATGTCTTAAGCTGAATTCTAACTGGCTTTGGAAGTGCTCTTTAACGGATAAGAACAAGTATTTCTCTTCAAATTTCCTTATAAGGGAATTTTTTAGACATTGTTTGATTCGAATACCTCGACTTATGAATTATGTAAATCAGCATTACTATATCAATTGCAGTGTAGTGAATAATTAAATTGATACAGAGATTGTACGATTGATTGTTTGATTGTGAATTAACTTCGCATTTCGAAGCAAAAGCAGACTATTGGGGATGGATCTCGTAATTTTAAACCTCGGTCATGTGAAGAGGACGACACCTGCGTTTTGGCACCTTTCTCTTCAAATTTATACACCGAGCCAATAGTAGGGCCCCGATGGATTAAACTGTATCAGCCCCCTACACTGGGGATCTTCAGTGGCACCTGGGCTCAAACCCATGTCACGGCAGAAACAATACCGTCCGCGAGTTCACGACCATGACCACTAGGCGACCACGAACATGGTACACTTCTTTTTTTCGACTTCCACTTTTCAATAAAATAGTTTAGACTATCAAACCAAATAGTACATTTTTTATGTAGTTTAAATTTTTTATTTTATTTTCTAGTACTGAATTAAATTTTTACAATAATGCAAAGCGTTTCCTTTTTAAATACGTTACCGTTAGTGATTTTCCGGTAATTTGGCATTTTCGATAATCTAGTTTTATATCTGCCGGATTACCGAGATTTAACTGTATTGTTTCATCATATTAACGAGATTTGGTTCCACCCTAATAACTTCTATTTAATATGCATATTAGGTGTTTTATATTAGAAACAAAAAAGCAACTTGTAACGGATATTTTTATAATATTTGTCATTCTTCCCATAAGTCTCAGAAATACTACTCGTATGTAGTACATCCATAAATCACAAACTTTATGCAACCATTGATCTTCCCGTATCCGTCCTGCAAAATTGTTTCAAGATGTAACAAATCAAAATAATCATAAAAGTACATACACATTGTCACACTCAGTTCGATTTCTTCATTCACTTCGTTTAAAAGATTAAAAGATTTTATATACTTTTGGGCTTCAATTTAAATCTTCCCTGAAAACATATTTTTTTTACCTTCATACATTTTTCAAAACAAAATCCATATTTAAATCGAAAAATATTAAAATATTGTAATACATCACTATCATTTTATATTCAAATTGAAATGATAGCTGTTGACAAAATAATAAAACAATTTAATTTCATTTATTGAAAGGACAAAAAGTATTTTAAAATTTGTTGTATTATCATGCAATAGCTTACAAGAATGTTGTTTTCAAGCCTTCATGCAAATAATCCTAAATTGAATAAAATATTTAGAAATAAAATAAATGAAAAATTCTTTGATTTAAAACATTTTCATTTACTTATTTCTCTTATAAAGTTCTGTAACCGTTTTATTTCAAATAACATAAAAAAGAATTATTATATATATTCTCTTATAAAAGAAAGAGAGAATTATGTACATATGAGCGTATATTTTTTCAGTATTATATTAAAAATATCATATATTCCCTTCGTACCTAGATTTATGACAGTTATATCAAAAATGATAAGAATCTTGAAACGTAAAGATTATTATGTTACAGCTATATGATACTGCCCCAATGATTCTTATTTAATTTTCTTATTAAAATTTATCACACAGAATGCAGATACTTATCGTAATGAAAGACCTTATTAAATTACCCTGTAATCTTGTAAGACTGCTTTGATTTTCTATTCCGTAACAAAGCCTCATTAATTTATCTGTAAACTAATTAAAGTGACAGTAATTTTTCTGCTGATAAATGGCAAGACTGTATATTTAAATTGCAGACTTTTTGATATTTTCAAATTGTACGGTATTTAATAAATGCTTGATTAATATGTATTAAAAAGTTCTAAAAGATTAAGTTTTCTTTTCTGACTTGATAAGCCATGACAGTTATGGTGATAAACAATAAGGAAAAACAAAAGAGCATTTTATGAGCATTAGAATCCCATACCGTGATGCCAGCACTCTCTAATAACATATAACGTATATACCAAATTTCATGAACATCTATCTATGCAGATATCTAATTAGAATAACTTTATTATATATATATATAGGCAAGTAGATAGAGAATATATCAGAGGTGCTGAATTAAACTTTATGTTTAGATGAAGCCTGTTGTTTAATTCATTATGTCACACCAGGACGTGACCACAATTTTGAACAGTGGTTAAGGGACAATGATGACATCAGACTAGAACACTTCTGAAGCTCACATCGACTGTCGGGCTTGAGTCCGATTCCACTTAAGACTCGCCGTGTAGGAGAGCCAGATGGCATGTTAACTTGAGTTCTAGCCTCCTGACATGATGGTAGCCTAGAGAGGGTTAGCTGTTTGAAATTGTAAAATTATGAGATACGTCACCAAAGCCCTCGAATAGCTTTTAAGTGTGTCCTTAATAAATAATGAGTCAAAACCTATCAACACAACCTATCTAAAATATACCGTGACGATTTTATTTCAACATATAGTTGATACCAGTTGATTATATATATATATAATAATCCATAAGTTACCCTAATTAGACACCTGCATAGATTCGTTCTGATAGATAGATGTTCATGAAATTTGGTATATACGTTGTATAGACCATGTGGAAAAGAAATCTGCAATAAAAAACGATTTGACCTACAGAGGGTGGTTTTCAAGTATGAGAAAAAGACGTAATGCAAATCTGGAGTGGTTTAAAAAATCAGTAATCCCTCTCATAAAATCATTCTGCACCATGATTGATAATTGTATAAATATACACAGAAATATCTTACTGTAAGCAGTAATTGCTTAACCACACATAATTACTTCTTTTTCCATTCCAAATTATATATTTTCCAAGATTCGTGTACTTGTTCTGTACGGAACAACTTCTTCGACCAATAAGATAGCTTGCTCTCTTGTAGACTACTTCTAAACTGAAGTCAAAATTTTTCATCGCTAGTTCATTACCAGCGCAAGAAGCAACTCTCTGATTGGCTGGTCTCCTAAAAGATTCTTCTGAAATAAATCTTTATTCATCCGATAACATAACTTCATGTTCTTACGCTTAACATTTTCCTATTTTATCCAATTGTAATGTTTTTCTCCTTTTTAAATGTTATTTTTAATCTTGATTTAAAGATGCAAAATTTTTTAATGTAAAATTTTAAGATTAAATTATTTTCCTGGTAACAAGTCGGTGCAACTCCTTTTCAGAATTTTCAGACCGGATATTAAAGACAGTAAGGCCTAAGAGATTCGGCAACTAACCAACCTATCTGCATCATGATGTTAGAGAAGAAAGAACGAGCGTTTTTGGTGAAGTTGTGTTATCAGAAAAGCCGTGATTTGTTTACTGCATTGCGAGAATATCGATGCTTGAAGAGAGCCTGTGTCCAAGTAGGCTTTGAAAAAGATAGTTACTTAATTCGAAGAGATTGGGGAGTTGTGTGTGTTGCAATGAAGAAGACGGAAATGGTTTTTAAATGAAATTGCTGAAGAAATTGTTGTTGACAGGGTCGAAAGAGCGTCCAGTTCCAATTCTTCTTTGATAAGTGTTCAAGCGGCGTCACACATTTGTCTCTCCCTTGGTCTACAGCACGAAAGGTTCTTCGATCCATTGTAAAGTAGTATCCGTTTTAAAATCCACTTTGTGCAAACGCTGAACGGGGTGTGTGTGTGTGGGGGGGGGTAAACACAGGGGGTTAACAGACTCAATTTGCAATTTGGACAATGCCTGATCTTGGAACATTTTATTTTTAGAAGAGGCGCATTTTACCGTAGACGGAGCAGTGAATACTCATAAGTGTCCCATATGGAGTACTGCAAGTCCTAATGTTGGTCATGAACAGTATCTGCATTTTTATTACATTACTGTATGGTGCAGATTTATTGCTGATTTTATTTTTGGTCCCTTTTTCATTGAGGAGAACACTCCCATCCTTCCTCAAAAATGTACCATTACAGATGCCCGTTACTGCGACTTTCTTCAACAGCAAATCATTTTTGCCTTACAAGAATAAATATTTAGAGACTACTGTCTTAAAGCAAGTAAGTACAATAATTCACATTGCCCGACCAATGACGGCCCTTTTCCGTTCCCACTTAGGAGATGATTGAATAATTTCAAGAAGTTTTCCGACTGCCTGAAATCCTCATCCTTTGAACATAAATTCTTATGACTTCTGGTTACAGGTATCGATGAAATATTGTGTCTAAGGAAGAAGCATTCGGACTCTGTCTAAAATGAAAGCGAACATACATGTCTTACTGCTGCAATTGAGTCGAGAAATCCTTCGAACAACTGTTGAACACTCTATAACATGCTTTGAATATGCGCCTGACGGAAACAGAATGCACAATGAACATGTATTGTGATTAAAGTTTCATTTTTCCAATTTGTATTTTTTCCCTTCACGTGCTCTCTTCTCTCCTGGTGAACGAATTTCGAAGTATTATCTTTTTTTATTGCAGATTCTTTCCTCGTGATCTCTATAAGGTATATATTAAGCTTCGTCGACATCTACCTCCCATATGTAGACAGATGAATTAGATTCTACTCTGATAAACTCTATGTAGATCAATATAGGGTAACTTTAATTATAATCATCCTATATATATATATATATATATATATATATATAACACATCTATCAATA
>BMAW01084242.1:249525-269036 GCA_019974015.1 Nephila pilipes | reverse complement strand
AGCGTTGGAACGATTGTATCACCCTAAAAGGTGATTAACAAAAGGTGTTATGTTGATGAATAAAAAAAAATTTTGCAAAAAAAATGTTGTTTTCAATTTTAGACTCGGGAGTTATTGATCGATGTGTTATATATATATATATATAGGGAACTAAACTAAGAACTTCTTCCATAGTTAATTCACAAGTTTTTTCTTTTTAAAAAACCCATTTGACATAACTTTAACCATTAATGCTATTTTAATTTTTAAGTTAAATCTGCACACGAGTGGTCAGATAATTTTTTCCCAGTTATTTGACAAGCAAATAACACAGTATAAATCAGCTGATCGGCGTATTTCAAATTTTATCTTAATTACGTTTTATTATTATTTGTTATTTAATATTTAATTAATTGCTGATAAATAGGAAGGAGAATACTACCGATCAAATTGATATCATCGTTCATAAACTCAAATTTACATATTATTGTCTCCTATATATATGTGTGCGTGTGTGTGGGTGTATTTGTTCTAGAAGCTTATGGCTCTAGACAGACTGCCAACTCGGTGTCTTTTGATCGTTAATAATTTATCACTAGCATTGTGTTGTAATGGCAAAACAGTTTTTAAAATTGCATTTTGTACAAATACATTGAATTCAATGAAATACAATCTCCCTTAATTTATTACAGAATGTTCTTGATTTCTCTAATGGGGCTTGGGAAGATTAGTCATTTACTGACTCGTGTGGTGAAAGTAGTAGTTTCTAGAGTGAGATTTTGAATAAAAGAGGTAAAATTTAAAAGGTGATGAATGGAACCCTTCACACACACACATAATGCGGTCCACAGGAATAAACTTAGTTTTCAAAGTCGCCTGCAAAGTCTTTTGGGTTAGAAAAGGCCTGTTTTGAGTAATGGGAACTGTCGAAAGCTAAATCTTGCTAGAGTTCAACATTCACAAATACCATTTGATTGCTAAGAAAGTTTTGAAAATGAAACATTAATTCTTGTTGAGGTCTTTGCCACATGACTACGACTGAAAATTATCCAATTCTTCATAAGTTACTCATCGTATATATCTATTACGACGTTAATTTAACAGAATCGAATCAAATCGATTATTTTATTTGTTTGGTAGTAGAATGCATTACTTATTTAATTGAAATCTGTAGTCGATCATATAACTCAGTATAGAACAAGAAACTCCATTTAGCAGAAAAACTGCTGAATACTTCACAGTGAAAACGATAAAAAAAAACATATAAGGTAACTTTGACCTCTATATATTTAACATTTTGTAATTCATTAAAATTTTATTTTACTGTTAACAGATAGAGAATGCTTCTCATTTTGTATAAATGTAATAATGATGAGAATTTGATAAAAAGAACCCCAGGCAATTTAATTTTAAAATTTTAATGAAACATGCTACGCTATAGAGAAAAATATTTGTATTAGCGTTTTTCTCTAAAGAATTTTTAGGATTATAGCACACTTTAAACAAAGTATACTTTCTCCATAGAGCTGATGTTTTTCCCTATATAAAATGAAGTGATTTTCTATACAGCTAATGTAATTTTTTTCTCATAAACATTCACAAATTATTATTTATATTTCTAAATGAAGGTGGGAAAATTAAAGGAAATTTTAATCATAAAATTTAGTTTTAAAAAATTGATTAAATTTAAATTTTGAAATAATAATTATGTTTAGTATGTAAAATGTTATATTTATAAGTACTCTCTATGGTTTTTGGAAGTTATAAGTACTTTATACAAGATGTACTTAAAGGTAAGCACTCTACTTATTAATTTAAATATATATATTGATTATTAATTATTGGCCACAGCGGTGTAGTGGGTAGCATATCTAACAACAAGCACTGCCGAAACAGGTTCAATTCCCGGAAACTTCAGTTTGGTAGCTGGTCATGGGTCAAATTGTGACGTTCGGCTATTCACGAATTTCTCTTCACTAAACCTCGGGAACTTTTTAATAATTTGAATTGCCTAAAATTTCAATTCCTTTCCATCCCAAATGGAGCGTGATTGAGTAACTTAGATGAAGACAAGAAGTGTTTCGAATTTAATTAAGCATAATAGTTGATTTATAAGTGAAATAGAATTGAAAGAAAAAAAGAAGGGAGACAGAGGATAACGACAAGCTGATAGATGTTGTAGATTAGAGTGAATCATTGTAATTAATCGTTTAATTGAATAGTAGCTGTAAGTAACTCATGTTTAGAATAATAAGAATAGAATCTGTTATAATCAAATGTGTTTGAATTAGAATGAGAGACTTGGTAAGCTACGATTTTATCATTTGAACGTGAACTAGGATTAAATGAGTTAAGAAGGATTCGAGACAGAGTGACTTTGTATATTATTTGATTGATAATAAAGTCTTTTGTCCTGATCATAGGTTTTTAGCGTACTGACTATTTAATTAGATTTTAAGATAGCTCTAGAGTTAGATTACGAAGGATATACACCCCAAACTCATCCCTCCGAGGTCGATAAATGAGTACCAGGCTAGTTTGAGAAGTTAATTGGGGGTCCAGCATATGGCTAACAAAGCACTAAACTAGTGGGACTTCTTAATTCTGGACAGACCTTAAATTGATTTAGTATTATTAACTGATATATATATATATATATATATATATATATATATATATATATATATAATTATTATTATTTGCATATATACATGCGATTACGTAAAAATATACGTAAGTATACAGACATTGTAATATTAAAATGTAACTTCCATGACTTTTAATTTTAAAATAAAGACGAGGTTTATTTTAATATGTATCACAATGGGGAAGGAGATTTAGAATTAAAGAGGAATTTTTTTAAAAAAAGAGCAGCCGAATAGTTACCCGTTTTAATTTTCAAGCATTTTCTAACTGATATAATCTCGAAGTGTTCTCTCTTTCCCCCTTTTTTAATTCCTATTTTTTTTTATTTCCTTCTATATTTCTATCTCTTTATTCGTTAATTAAATTGCGAATCCAACACAGGAATGCGGTTCTCCATAAGAGTAAGTCCTGTCAAAGAATAAAACTGTTTTTAAAGCATATTTTATTCCACATGTTGACAACTTATTTTCATGAGGTTCCACAGACAACATGACGAAATCATTTTTTATATCATACATAGCATTTAATCATTCGTAAATTTATTGATTGACATCCGTTACCATTTAAATTTCGAGACAGCTGCAACTGACCCTTGAGTCCTTGCATGTCAAAGAGAGATTTCATTTGTGTGTCAAGCATTTCTAGAAGAGATCTTTAGATATGTAGAACAAGGATTCTTCTGTCACCATAACCACTCTTCTGTGAAAGAGTTCTTCGTTTCTAACACAGATTCGCAGTCGTTCCATTGCTTATTCAAGAGATACAAAGTAGATGTTGGCTGCCCTTATTCAAAACAAGAGCACAAACAAATCAGCATAGCTTATTCTTCGACGATGTAATTTCGTTTTCTCGCTTTGGTTATCAAAGGGTTTACGCAACAAAAAGAAAAAAAAAATTAAATGACTGAACCGAAAACGATCACTGGTGCTGCAAGTCACGCCTTATTGTGAATAGCAAATAATAGAAAGTAAAAATGTTATCTTTTTCTAAAAATGGCATACATAGGGGCGATACGTGATACATCGTTAAAAAACAATAATAAACACGAGTGGTGATAACAGCTTGAATGATACACGTACGAGTACTCATCACTGATAAGTAAAGTTAAACTTTCTTTTCAAGAAAAATATATTTTATATTGATAAGATTAGTAGAAGTGCCGCGACTGATAGTTGGGAGGCCAGCCAACTGTCGAACTAAAAAAATGTAGGAGTACAATCTGATTGTCCATCAAATTCTAGAAGTATTTTTTAATCGAAGAAAAGTGGTGTAAGATCAACACTTTTTGAGCTTTGATATGAGTGGCTTCAAACGTGTTTGCAACTTGCTACAGTGTAAAACTTGTTTTTCTGCTGTAATAGATGCCGTGCTGTAGAAGTTGTCCCCCTATGTTAAATACCAAAAAAATAATGGGATTATTATTACAAGATATGTAATTACTTTTTCAAACAAATGATCGTATCACCCTCAAAGTAGGCTTCATTATACTTAACATAATGGGTGTCCAGAATATAAGGATACTGAGCCTCCTCCTTCAAATAGAATTTTTTTCCAACAAAGATGACTGCACTGCGTTCTAGTTCAAAACTTGGGAGTAACGCTCATTTGTCTAAGTCAGTTAAAAACTCTTATGAAAGTGCAGAGTTGAAATAAATGTCTCGATTCTGAATTTCATCTGCTGGAGTGGAAGAACGTAATACGGTCTCTTCTCACGAAGGAAAACACGTCACTCTAGATTTTAAACGAGATTAAAAGTTACATGGACAGTGTCATAAATCGTACAAACTTGTACAAGTCGTTAGTTTAAATGCTGTACCCTTTCGACAAAGCAATTAGGATGAAACTTTTCCCCATGGTGCTTGCCGTACAAAGGTACTTTTATCGAAAAGAGTTAGAAACAAATAAAAATACCAAAAACTGTAATATACATATACTTCATTCATCATTCATTAGTCATATGGGGACGCTCTCCAACCCAGCCAGGACGTTTTATCTTCATCATTGCTCAGTAAGATTTAATTTTATTACAGGACGATGCCTTGGCAATTTTCTTTTTGCTAGCAGTATTTGAGTGGATCTTTTTGTAATACTAATTCCAGCTCCTTTAACCGGTCTTTTAGCATTTTACTTTTAATATGGAAACACTCCCCCCCTATTTTCTAAGCAAATACTTTTAATTATTCTGTCAGAACGGGACACAATTAAATTTTATAAAGAAAGCGTCAAATATATATCAAAAATAAACTTTATTTCATCAATAAATTATACGAAAACATTTGAAGCCTTTCTTTTGGAATGATCTGTTTGTAAAAGAACTGTTTTTACTTCAAAATTTGTTTCATTTGGAAATATCTACACCTCGAATAATAACTGCAAAGCAATAATATGAGAATAATCTGGTAAAAGTAAGATTCCTCGCCTCGCAAGGAAAGGCTGTTATTGGTTAACTGCTGAAGTGGTATATTGATACGAGCCTAGTATGTAGAATAAATAGAATGGTTGGATTGAGATCTAGTGACGAGAGGTAATCTCTATAATTATTCAAACTTTAATATTGAAAGTCAAAAACATTATTATTTCAAGTAAATTGACACCCAATACTAAACATTAATAAGTATTTACATTAAACAAAATTAATTTACTCTAAGAATATAGAGTCTCAATGGATACCTTCTTACTATGTCTTTTAGTCTCTTTTTCACTTGAATATGATTATCCTACCACACTTTTTAGCTTAGATTAATCCTATATTTTACATGACTATTACAAAATATATCGGTTGTTTGTTTAAGTTATTTAAAATATTTTGATTGATCGCTTTAATACATATTACTTCCCAATAAATGACAAAGGAAAAAAAATTAAAATTAAACTGATATTGACCGTCTTATTTATGTTCTGTTTTTAAGGCATTGAAAATGAATTTTATAAAAATATATGTGTTTTCAAAATCAATATATTTTTGAGCAATCATTTCCAATATTTGTCTTATTTTTGGGTTTTCACAGAAGTAAATATGAATGTATACTTCATTAGACAGAATATGTTGTCACTAAGGGAAAATATCCCTAAGCTCCATTATCAACTCCTACGGAAGGGAATTTATTAATCCCTTTTTTGCGCGAAATCTAAAGTCATTCATAAAGATGTCACGTTTCTTTTACACGTCTCCGATTTACTTTATCACAACACGAGCAAATATTTCCTTCAATTTATACTCATTTGTAGAAATAAATGCTCTATAATAATAATAAAAAACATTAATATCGTCGTTGTTTGTCAACGCCTTTAACCAGAAATGACATTTTTCAGTATCTGAACTACGCCACTGCTTCTTTGAAGTCCACCACTATCTACATTTCTTAAAAACGTGGAGCAAACAAAAAAACAGAAGAGAAAATTTGATGACCCATTGATCTGGAAAGGCCAAGCATGGTGTCAGAACTCTTCTTTTCTAAAATAAAAAAAACACCCGATCAACTTTCTTTATCAGTTTCCCTTCTACAGTTATTACACCAAGAATTTTGGACTTTGACTTCACCGTACTCTTCCATGTCGTGACCTGACCGTGATGTAGTTGGACTTTTCAAAGTTCACTGACTGATGTAAATGGTTGCAATGAAGGATAGTGAAGGAAGCACCTCCTTTGGAGGTGGATTTAAATGTCTTAAAAGGTTCTAATCCGCCGCCCCTCGAAGATGGATGAAGACCAATCAGAGGCTAATTGCCTTATTCAAACTCGTTTCACTTTTCATTCACATTTATTGGATTTCGCAACAAATGTGAATAATAAACCGAGGGTAGTATCACTATCTCTTTCAAGTACTACTTAAAAAGTTTCTACCGATGTCTATGTGAATTTTTCTCAATTATGTTCAGTGACTTGCAGTTTTCTTAAAGTAAAAATCCCTTAGGATTCCTTATTATCTTGAAAAGCTGGGTACAATTTTTTGTAAATTTCGACTGAGAAGTTTTTCATTGTTATTTTTTATCAACTCTAAGCTGATAGAACCCAAAAATTGTTTAGTACTTCTTAATATCTTTCATAAGGAATTAGTGTTGAACATTTATTCAGTTTTCATTTAAATAATAACAAGCACATTTAATATAGTATTAAACTTTAAAAAGAGTGATTACAAAATTATCAAGGTGTTGTTAAAGTTATAGGTAACGTATTAAATATTAGTCTTGAAACTTAATTTTGAGCCACCAGAAAACTAATTCCAATTGAACAGAAAAAGAAAAACTAGAATAAATTAATTTGTAAGGAAATGATTAGAAATGTACTTTAGTTTTAAAAGTGAAATCACTTCACAAATCCATTCATAAAGCTTTCAGTACTAAAATGATTTCATTTTAGAAATATGTACAGAAATAGAAATTGTGCATTTATAAAAGTCTAAAATGCTTACCAGTAAAATGTATGGATAAATATAAAACATAATTACTGAAAATTTCTGTTATGTGGTTAAATGTTTAAATTTTATCAAGGTTGTGACCAATTTATTTTATTAAAAAATTTTCATTTCATATTTAAATTATCTGTTTAATTGAAAAAAATACTTATTACATTTGCGTTTGAGAAATCGTTCAATCAGCTGCTTTAATTTGATTAATTGATTTATAAACGCGGATTGGGCTTAGTATCAACCTTCTAAAGAGGGAATCAGTATTCGAAAAATATTCGAAAAACTTGAGCCACACTCACATTTAATTTCGTCCACTACTTTTTTTAGCATAAAAAGCAGATACTTCTTTTTGTCGTTCAATACAATTCCTGAGTCATATCCCCTATATGAAATTGAGATTTCATCAGGTATTTGCCATTCAATTCCATCTGGTGCGTGAATATTGCTTAAAAGCCACCAATATGTCAAGAAATACTTTCGTCATCCACGTCTTCTGAGAAGTCAGAACTTTGTTCAGAAGTTTCACTTTCAGATAGAATCCTGAAATCTATATTCCTATTTCCATCATCATCACTGCGAATTTCCTCATGTTGATGAAAAAAAAGCTGACCACTTATCAATACTCAGCCCTTTTGAAAGAGTTATGAAAAAATAGCTGTCATACAAGTGCAACTGTAAATGTTTAAAACAATGTTATTGACCCACATTCATTTTCGATGTGTTTGCAAATATATGCATGTTCGAATAGAACAAAAAAAAGTTACCAGAGAAGAAACGAAAGTATATCTCAAATCGTTATGACGCCCCTTTTAACCACTTCTATCATTCTGCAGATTATTAATTTATGCGCTTGTTGTGCAAAATCGAAAACAAATCTGTAATGAATTTAAAGACCTCAAAAATATAATAAAAGTCAAAAAATGTCAATGAGGTAACATAAATAAATGTCTTAGGAATAATCGTTTCTCAAAGTAGTTCGGTAAAAAAAATCGCCCCGATCGTTGCAGTGTTAAAAATCGATCGATGTCGGCATCAATATTACTACTGTAATATTGCGATATTTGAACATAACATATTATGTATGCTTTTCCATAATTGTAAGGCCACGGTAATTTAGTGGTTATAGTAGCTAACTCGCGACAGGTGCTGTTTCCGTTGAATAGAGGATTCTAGTTCTCATGCCCCTAAAGTATCGCCGTGTAGCTGGAGATGATGCACGTCAAACCTTTTGAGACTCCAAGTCCTCCCGTTGGCGGGGCGTGGAAGGTTTGAGAGTGAGTTTCCAGGTCAGGTGTCGTCCTCGTCACGGGAATGAGATTCAAAATGACGCGGTCCATTTCCAATACCCGTCGAGTTGCTTTCCTAAGTACGACGTAAATTATCAATTAATAAATTGAACAATGAAAAATATAATTTTACAAAATTTCTTTATTATCACAAACCTAAAAATATTATTTATATAATATGTTAAATTAAAAGAAAAAAAAATGAAAAATACTCAACGCACAAATCATAGTCAAATGTGTAAGATAAGCAAATAAGTTTTAACTTTAAAAATATTATTAATAAAAGTTATTTAAATTTATTGTAAGTATATTTTCATCAAGAATAACTTTTTTAAAATTAAATGCTCAATACTTTTTCCCCACAAAAATACTGTAATTTATTAACTTTTTTCCTTGTTGCTCTCTACTGCATTTAACGATAAGTGCTTGTTATCCCTTCATACTGATATTAATAATTTTTTATGTAATCAATTTGCTTTTACATGACCAATATGTTGAGATTATAATTATCTCCCACTTTATTCAATACATAATTTCTTATCTGTACTCCAGTTTCCAGACTAAAATAATTGTTTAGAAACTTATTTATCTCTAACAAACAACAAACACTCTACATATGTACTTTGTTTTGTCTTTGTGAAACTCTGAGCTACTTTATCTTTAATAAACCAAAGTATAAAAGCAAAAATTTAGCATTAAAAATACACATGAAGTCCATGCTTAATTAAAGATTGTTTTTATATAATAAAATGCCACCCCGGATAAACCTCTTTCATTTATCATGCCTTCAAAACAATATTGATGTTTTCATCTTTCTTAAATTATTTAACATGTAATTTAATACTGTTGGGAACATTTTTTACGTATTTTTAACGATGTTTTTTCTCCTTTTCTCCATCTGGTGTTGCTCCGACACTTCCCAAAATGAAATATTAGTAGTATACGAAGCGTTTATTTTAGTATTAAGGAGGATTTTTGTTTGTTTTGAAAGTTCTTTCTAGACACACACATAATTTACTTGGATCAAGATGAATGCTTTGATATTAAAGGTTAGCTTCATATTTTTATTCAAATTTCTTTATGATTTAATAAAATGCTGAGCACATTTTTTCGAATACAAATTTGCAGTTTTTTCCCCTTTCAGATTAAAACTCGATTTTAGAACGATACGATGGTAGTTAAAAAGTATCTGTTTTTGACGACAAATAACGTTTCTATGACAAGATGGTGTTACCATTTAATGCTTCCATCTATAATACGGCTCCAAAAGAAATCTGATGCTGATTCATAGATTTGTTTTGATTAGGCAGTAAATGACTGCCAAATCAAAATTTGACTGGTGCCGCGTCGAGTTGTCACCGTCCATTAGACTCTATTTTCAACGCTTTGGACTTCTGAGAAAACAGTTTGATGGAATGATAATTTGTCAATGTCACACTGAAAAGCAACACGAAGGCTATTGGCAAAGGACCTCGTGATTTTGAATCTCTGTCAAGTGGCTAGGATGACACTTGAGCTGGCAACCTCCCTCTAAAACCTTCCATACCAAGTCGACGGGAGGGATTAGATAATAGTAAAATATAGTATGTATAAACCCCGTTACACCGAGAGGATCTGTAGGGGCATCAGGATTCGAAACTACGACTCGATGGAACCAATGCAGGCTGTGAGTTCGCGATCATGACCACTAGACTACCATGACCAGATTTCAAATTAATATGAGTTTTTTTAAAAGACATTATAGATACTATCTATGGGTATCGGTATAGAAAGGAATGCATCACTATAATTAATTAGAAAAAAAATAAAAAAATCGTAAATTTTAAATGCACTTCACATCAGAAGAACATCTTGCGACAATATGTACATGAAGGCTATTGATCACAGGCTTAATGGTTCGGAACCATGATCAAGAATGAGATGAGAATGATTCTTCAACTGATTCTTTTTTCTCCTAACTTACATATCATTCAGAATAAGAGCTTTAAGGGTGGACTCAGTAGCCTGGTGGTCATGGTCGAGGAAAACTTTGTTCCCATCGAGTCGATGATTAGAGACCTGATGCTTCTAAAGATCTGTCATGTAGAGGGCTGGTGTAACTTAAATCTGACGAGGGTCTGATGGGTAGTCTTCCCAGTGGCGTAGAGTTGAAGTTTGAAGAAGGAGATTCTAGTGCAAGTGTCATACCCGTCACTTGAACAGTGTTCAAAATTATGAGGTATTTCATCAATAGCCCTCGTGTTGCTTCTCAGTGCAAAGTTAATAATCAATCAATAGGGCTGTAAGGTTTAAATAGTCTTTTGGAATAGAGTAGTCTCGTGGGTAGTAAAGTATACCAAAATTATGTACACAGTCTACCCTTAGACTACCATGTGTCCCATGAAGGAGAATACTGATACATAAGGAACAGGAATGAATCTAATTCTCCCACGTAATTTTCCCAACTTCAGAGAACTCAACTCAAATGTTTAGTTGAAAAATATTCATAGATCTGAAGACATCTCCAAATATCCCCAATTCCACCCCCATACCTCCGGAATTGACCGTTATTGTCATATGCATGACTACACTCTACAAAACCTACCCAACGTATAACCAATGAACAAAACTTCTAATTAAAATAAAATAATATTAGTGTAAGGGTTAAAATGTCATAGCTCAAAAAAATGACGCCTTTCCCTTTTTGCACGGTTGATTTACTTAAAAACTATTTAAGGTCACTAGTCAATTTGCCACACCTCTTTCCTCAATGAACGGGTTGTTCCAGTCCTATCTTCTTTAAAAGGGTTATTAAGTACATCTTAGCCAAACCAAAAGAGAAAAATAAGTTTTCCTTACTAGCTTTTATTTAACTTGGTATGATTGTATGTATTTCTATTTCAAAATTTGTACTTGAATTTTTACCCACTTCCTATCGAGTTGAAATTTTACATACACGTATAACTCCGGTGACAATACTATGCTATGGTATGCTCAAATAGGGAAGTAGTAGGACCTTGCACTTCACAACGTCCAATTGAGTTGAAAATTTGCTCACGTATAACTCACGTAATTACTTTGTATGAAAATGAGCATATTGCGAACCTAGACAATCTACTCTTTTCACTTCTAATCCGAGCTTAAGCTCTAATAAAAGAATGCGGTGTAAATGGTGGGACATCTAAAAACCAATACATTTCGAGCTTTTGAGACTTAACTAAAAGTTCGATTTGGAGAGATACTTTCAGCAAATGAATTATTTAAATAAAGCACTCAAAGTAAAAAAGCGGTCGATGTTCAATAGGTAGCATGTCATTTTGCATCACGATTACGCCGAACAACATTCTGCTTAGGCGATTTGTCAGAAAATTGCAGAGCAACGCTGGGAAACTCTGTCGCATCCATTATACTCTCCATCATATTCTAGAAACTCCCGATTATCGTATATTTCTTTCTCTGCAAAAATATTGAAGGGAAAAAAATTTAATCCTGAAGTATATATTAAATAAGTACTACTTTTCGTCCTTAAAGACATGTCAATTTTCAAAAAAAAGGTATTTACTATCATTCTAGCAAGAGGTCATTATTAATGACTGAAATTGTATTGTACAGTAAATATCATTAAATACATGAAAAATGTATTATTTTCTATTCGTTCACAAATATGGACAGAACTTTCAAATAAGCCTATTATATGTATTATTCTTGAAACACTTTTGACAAAGTATAGTTGAAAGAAACTCTCTAGTGTAGGCATATAATGAACAAGTTTTTGTAGTTTATAAGTCATTTAACTTTTAAAGTAAGAGAATCGCTTTCGTTTTAAATGTATGAACAAACAAAATAGTTTAAATTCTTTTTTACTCCATTTTACTTTGTACTATTCTTTTTTTCCCTCCAACGCAGCCTCTTACGTTTCCCACACAGTGGAGCTCATCAATGGAACTAAGTTGCGCCATCAGTTGACACCGACATTGTTGACGATAGGTGTTTGTAAACAAGGGTTGCTAGGAACGTAATAATGTGTAACTACAACCCGTTCCCGATATTTTAAACTTCATGCGCGTAACAACACGCCCGATCGTTGAAAAAAGTCTGCTTCGTTTTTGCCGCCGATAACAAAGTTCACAACTTATCGAAAAACGTTCAGATAACATAGTTGTCAAGCGTTGTCTTCTTTCAGTGTTCTATTTGTAAATTTTATTTTATTTCTTTTAAAATTCACGTAGCATTTCTTCAAAAAGGAATGTGAATTTTAATGATTCCTGATGTTTAGCGTTTAAAGGTATCACGACAAATTTTGAAATTGCAACTCAAATTTTTAAACATGCTTCTTTGTCTTAAAATTATTGTAACTGTGCACTATTTGTAATAGAATTAATTTTGTATTAAACACAAAGGAAAAAGAGTAGACTTTAGCTAATAAAGGTGAACTTGTATAATATCATTATCGTGATTTCTTTCATACACCGATTGAGGGAAAAAATTATATACATACCGTGTTTCCTCGAAAAAAAGAAACTTATCAAAAAATAAGTCCAAGCATATTTTTTTTTTCAGAATATAAAGTAAATTCTAGTTAAGATTGTCAATCAAATGGGCAAACAGGAATGAATACATATCTCCAACCGCTTGTTATTGCAATAAAAAAACCGTTTAAAGACCATTTGTGCACAAAAAGTAATGACAACATTGAAAATAGAGAAATCAGCACGGTAACATAGAGAAGCTTCCGCTGCAAGTAATCATTACTTGAGTAAAAATGCAAAAATTAAAAAAATATCGGACAGTTGTGTTGCCAGTGCTGTGCGAACAAGCTACATAGACAGGAAGAGCTTGTTTTTGGAGAGCTCTATTGCAAGTTAGAGAGTAGTTGTGGACAATGTTTTTACTGTAATTAAAGTTGAAAGAAACTGATATCTACAAGCAGGCTATAGGGACAGAAAGAGCTAATTTCAATAGAGCTCTAATGCATCTCAGTCAAAGAGGTTGAAGGCAATGGTTATATACGAGTAGTAAATAGAGCTGCGAAAAATTGAGTTCTACAATCAAGCTATAAGGACAGAAGAGCTCATTTTAGAGAGCTATATTGTACTTAAGATATGTGAAAGACAATAGTTTTACAGTAAAACGAGTTCAAAAAAATTTAGTACTACGAGTAGGGGATACAGAGACAGGAAGATTTCTATTAAACGTCAGAGAGGTTGAGGACAATGATTTTAAAGTAAATGAAGTTGCAAAAAATTGAGATTGAAATTTGGGGTTTATGAACATGTTTTAGAAGACGACAATTAGAATAATTGTTTTTGTGTATAAATATGTAATTAAATGTGATTCTTGAACATAAATAGTTGTTGATAATTGTACATGATAAATAAAACATCCACTGAAAATAGACCCTAATGCGTCTTTTGCAGCAAAAACTAGTTTAAGACTGGGTCTAATTTTCAGGGAAGTATGATAAAAACATTTTAAAGGGACACATGATCCCATGAGAATTTTTTAAAATTGGATATTTATAAGAAAAAGTTTTTATTCGTCGTATTTGAACATACATAAAATGTACATTTCCGGAAAAAAAGTCATTTAAATTTTAATTTTTTTCAAAATATTTCAATATTTTTAAATTCCTACCACTTCTACAAAATTTATATATATAATATGCTTAATTATTATTTTTCTCAGTTTCTGAGAGGTGTTTCTCAAAATCATGTGAATGGGTTTAGTTGTATTAGCATTAGATAAAGTTTTACAATTTTTTTTTTCTATCACACATACACTACGAAAAAGAATTAAAAAGCCAACTACTTTTAACTTTGTGGATTTTTTGAAAGGTAACCATTTATCTAAATATTTATTCTATGCCCATAATTATTTAACATATTATGCAAAACATCCAGAAAAAAAATATAAAACCTTACACTGTTTGCTAAAATATCCTTAGCATTTCAAATACATGACTGTTGTGTAACAAAAAAGCCTGAGAAAAAGTTAAAAATATTGAAGGTCAATGAAATGGTTTAGCACAACGTTGAAGAAAATTTAATAACTCGGTAAATAATGTTGCTAGAGATATGAAATTTTATATGTATATTTAGAAAAATCATACAAGGTAATAATTTTTTTTCGATATTTTGGTCATTTTTGAGGTACTGTGTCCCCTTAAGGTAATTTGACAAAAAAAATGTTGCAACACCACTCCATTATTAAATTCCGCATTCATTGCAGCTAAATCTAAACAGACACTGATAGGATAAGAAGTTCACAATTTAATGAAGAAATAATTTAGTTTATTAATTGCCAATCTATTATGTACAGAATCACCCTCACGATCAATTTGCTCTACCTCAACGCATATTTAATCTAGTTTAATGTCAATATTAAGATTAAATAAAAGATAAATTTTATCAGCGTACTCGAGTCTGAGTGATTAACTTGTGATGACTAGAGATACAAGCGATTATACCAATTTCCACTGACTAGAAGATTCTTTTAATAATACGTCAGCTATGGATGTAAATTCAACAACGTCGACTACAATTGCTCTATTAAACACTATCTACGCTATTAAACACTATCCTTTAACCGCTAATTTCCAAATTCTTACTTCAAATCTTTCAATCAATTTGGCTTTGCTTATACACATGTGGGCGCGGTAGCCTAGCAATCATGGTAACAAACTCATGGCTGACGTTGTTTCGTCGCGTCGGGGTTCATATCCCGATACCACTAAAGACCTGACGTGTAGCGCGACTGATATATGTATGTTAAATATGTTGAGGCTCAAAGCCCCTCGTGGAAGTTTGGAGAGGAAAATGCCAACTCAGGAAGTCATCCTCACCACTTCCGCGATTCTCAAAATTACGAGGTGCGTCACTGATATATCCTTTTTATTTTACTCAATTCATTGAATTTCTTCAATTCATATAATTTTTGTAGATCACGTTTCTTTTAGTTGGCTCGAGGCTTTATTTTATACAATTTAATTTATAATTTGTCCTATGGTTAGTTAAGAGAAAATCGGGGATAGCCAAAATTACATATAATTTTTGCAACTTAAATAACATGCATTCAATATATATAATTTGAAAATAACATACATTACGAAAATGCGCTATTGATCATAAAAACTGTAGCTGCATAAAAAAAACCCCATCTGTTATACACGTTGAAGATGAACAGGATCTATATAATAGAGACAAATAATTAATAATTCAAATTATGTCAATGAGCGGGAAATGAACTTTTTCTGATATTGGGACTACTTTTTTTTAATATGCTTTATGAAATATTTGTAAGATGATTTTCAAATCGCTCGAATAAGTATTTAATTTCGCAGGAAGGTACTTAAGTTGGAACCTCTTTGCTTAACTTCTCGGAATTAGAAATCCAGTTAGATTTAACGTATAGCTTTCTCCATTAACATAAACGCTGTTATACTTTCAGGGCCTTTAGGGCACATACGAAATGCATTCCAGGTAAATAAAACATGAATAAATGGAAAAAGTTTACGAAATATTCTTATATAAAATAGAAAAATGTTTTATTTGAATCTAAATATTAATAAATGCATTAATATCAATGTAAAAGAAAGTCAAAACTAATATAATTTTACTTTGCTTATTTAATTTAAAAATAATAATTTATTACTTTACTTATATTTCAGTCCCCGTTTAAATTATTTTCAATGGATGTCAACGTTGGAATGGGTAGTCAATTTTTTTTGAAAACGTGAATTGAATGTATATATTTTTATTACCATTTTAAGTTACATTCGTTAAGCTAATTATTACAATAATTATTTTAAACTAGTTCTGATGAGCTTCATTTCAAAAGTAAGCTTTTGCTAAGAATTCACATCCAAAATTGGTCATTAAATCTATTTTATTAATTCTAATGATGTATTGATTGTTTCATTTACGTCGCTTTTAAAAGCAACGGGCGGTCCGTTTGTGACGGACCTCGTAATTCTAGTCGTCAGTCGGTTGATGAGGACAACACTCGAGCTTCCTTACTATCCAAACATCCACATTACATTATCGGGAGAACTTAGAACCTCAACAGATTTAACGGGCATCAGCCCACAACGCAGCGGGTCTACAGTAGCATCAGGACAAGAACGCACAACTAGATAAAATAACATCAGCCGCGATATCGCAACAATGACCACAAGTCCACAACGGCCACATTGAGATAAACATTGTATTACATGAAAGATGGCACTACGTTCTGATTGATTGATTGAATTTATTAACATCATACTCGGAAACAACACGAGGACTACTGGAGATGGACCTCGTAACATCGAAACTTGCTTAAATGACAAGGAGACACTTGTACTGGCACCTCATTCTCCAAACTCCCTCACCATGTCACGGATTCAGTTAGAGCCTCGACATATTTAGCATGCATCAGTTATTCTACATGACGAATCTAAAGTGGTACTAAGTCTCGAACACACGATTCTACGGTAACAACTCTGGCCATGAATTCGCGAGAATGACCATTCGGCTACTGTTACCATATAGGGTAGTGGAACCCCCTTAGTTCCGGACAGACGCACTTAGAGACACAATTGCTATTATTTTTCTCTATACTCTTTGATTAAATCAGGACTAGAATTTCTGATTCAACTGTCTTTGATGTCTTTTAATCATTGTGCTACTGGGAGCACTATTACATTTGAAAAAGCAGTTTATTGATACTTCAAGAATAATCGGTATATACAGCTACTTATTTATGTTCCTCATCAATTATTCCATTTGTAGTTCTTAAACAATGCTAATTAATGACTCATGAGTCAATTATTGTATTTTTAACATAACAGAAAAGACGTAAAACTAATTTTTACGTCAGAAAATAAGGTAATTACGAATCTTCACGTGGTATTGTTTGCCTAATCCCACAGTAGTCCACCGGTCACAGAAACAAAAATGTATCTAACTCAGCGTGCGTTAAGTATTAGTTTTCCGAGTTGTGAATTAATATTGCTTTTGTATGGAAAGGTTACAACGAAAAAAATTACAAATGTAAATTTTGGGATGACGCATATGCTAAAGACATTTTAATATTTCATAATCCATTTGGCTGTACAATTAAGGACCTTCGTTGAACCTTCAACTGGGGGAGAATGGCTTGCTAAATGATAATTTGCAAACAATGATGGTTAAAGAAATGGATCTAAGCTGTTCGATAAATATCTTTAGAAGATAAACAAAGGCCAAGTGAAAATAAATGCTAGAGGATTTATATTTGTATTTGGGCGTATCTGCCAATGTGAAAGGATATTTTAGAAAATGAGGTGCTTAAAATTGCGATATAGGTCGTTCAATATGATGAAATATTGTCTCAGAAAAAAACAATAAGATACAACCCAATAGTACAAAATTTAGCCAATTCTATAATAGTTTTATTAATAAATGGAAATATATATATTTTACTATTCTTTATTTGTTAGCATGTGCATATAAATATATTATGTAAAATATCTCTCTATTTATATATAGTAGAACTGTTTTTATTGTTATTTATGTTGATCTTTGAGTAAAATTGCCCATGTAAATAAATATCTTCTAGTTTGCTTACCTGGAACTCCGAGTAAAAAAAAAGTGGTTCTTTCCAAAAAAAAAGTTTTATTATTTCTACTCTAGTTGATCAAAAACATTTCATTCGAAATAAACATGAATAAATCGTTTCTTACGTGAATAAAATAGTTTCCTACACTATATGAAAAAAAAATATTATCTATCTTTAGAATTTAACCTTTTAGGAATCTGAGATTCTTTAATTTGTGTATGTATTTCAAGAGAAAATGTGACATTGTTATGTTTACAAACATTCTCTGCCTCTATATTTTGCAAAACAAATTTTGTATTTCTGCAAAAATTCTCAATACGTTGCTGTGCTTGTAAACATCGAATTTATAGTATTCATTGGGGATTCTAAGCAACGAAACCTTTGTAATAATGTTGGTTGAAATTCTGGGTTGTTAATTTTGCCGATATGATTTTAGTATATATAAATTAGGAAATTAAACTTAAATACAAAAATGAAATTGTACTTAAATATTATGGATATTTTTAGTTTATTTATTAGAAGTACCTTTATCAAGCATATATATATATATATATATAAACTTATAAATTATCTAATTATAACATTTATAAGAAAATTAACGAATTGTTAAAATTATTAAAAACAAACAGTTAGTTATAAATATTCAATTCACTGATAAATATGGACTTAATAAAAATAAACTATTACGAAGGAAAAAATGAAGAGAAATAAAAAGAAAAGACAAGCAAATAAGAAATGCAGTTCCATATAAAGTAATTTAAAAAGCTGTTTCAGGATTAGGCCTGAAATTCGTTGTTAAACTAGTTTTAAATTATTCAAATCTTTTCACTCGGCAAAATATTTCCTAGAGATTTAATTTAACACAAAATTAAATCAAATTAACAAAATTAAATGAAAAGGATATTAAGCAAATATGTCATAAATCAAGTTTTCGTTGCTTAAAATAATCCATTAAAAATCAAATACATACGTTCTAATATAAAATAGCATAAATTGATTTATTATAACTGTTACTTTATCCATTCAACTGTTCTTTTTAATATTGAAATCTTTAAAAAATGGCATTATATACATTTTATAAGCCACTAATTCTTCACTGATTGAATGGATTTATAGAGAATAGTGAAACCAAGGCTATTATCCCTGCTAATTCAATTACTTAAAACCGAAGAAAACTGTTACACTAATTTATATATATATATATATATATATATATATATATATATATATATACAGAGACCAAAATTAACAATTACAGCATTTCTAAAATATTTTTTAAGAAAAACTTTTTTTATGATCATTCTGAATTCAATAAGATAATCAAATGAACTAAAATTTACAGATCTGTATCGTATTTTCATCTTTTAGCCGAAAATGTAATTAAATGCATACTTCTAAGCAGTAACATACAAATTTATTTCAATTATTAATTATTTATGAAAAAATAACTAGATTTATTTTAATTTATATCCATCATTTTTAAAAGTGTTTTAAGAAATTATAGAATAATTTGTTTTAATAATTTAGGATAATGTTTTAATAATTTAGGATAATGTTTTAATAATTTAGGATAACTGTTAACTGTTAACTTAATAAATTTATTTATAATTTGTTTTAATAAATTTATTTATAATTT
>BMAW01084242.1:214066-244525 GCA_019974015.1 Nephila pilipes | reverse complement strand
TTCACCTTTTTGAAGCATTTCATAATTTCCTCGACAAAACTCGAACTATGGAATTCTTCTTCTTATTTTTTTTTTTCAATTTTATTTTACAAATAAGAATTAGAAACAGTTATTGCAACCGATTTACTTGAAAAAATGTAATGTATTCCTCTATCAAACTATTTTATGAAATTAAAAACTAATCCACCGAAAGATATTTTAACATGTTTAGCTCATAACAGCGTGCCCTCTTTGTGCGAATCATGAATACATGCAGCATATATTGAAATAGGATGAGTGACTTAATATTTGTAATTTTTGTTTAGGTACGATTAATATCAAAGAAGAGTATTTTTAACGATAATGTGACTTCTGAAATCCACAAATAAAATTTTGGATAGAGAGAGATTAAAGATAAAATTTTTGAAAACACAAGTTATAACTAAGAAATCTTTCTGTTTATACGGTTTGGTTTTGTAAAAAGTTTCCAAGATCAAAGAGAAGCAAGAAAAATGAAAATAAATCTAGTGAACTCTTACAGACAGACAGATAGAAAACTTAAGAGTAATGGAATTAAAATCAAGAAAAAAATAAGGATCACTAAGAGAAAGCAAAGAAAATGTCTACTTCAAATATTTTGGTCCGGGAGAAGAGATTCATTAAGAATTATATATAGATATATTTTCAAATCTCAACATTATAAGCCGAAAAATTAATTTTTTTTAAATAACTGATTTTTCAAGAAGATTAAGAGAAAGTTAATGTATCTCCTTGTTTATAAGAATCGATTCAGATTAAGTTTAAAAATGTTTAACGAGTAAAATTTGCATTAATAACTCAAGAGATTTAAGCGAAAGATTATTTCGAATTCAGATTTAAATTAATTGCACCTAGTGTTTTTTATTTCTTGCTAAAGTATAATTAATACCTTTTTTAAAAGAAATTCTTTTAATCTGTATCATGGTTATTTAACATTAAAATAAGAAATAAACAAAAATATCTGAAATTCCATTTTACTTTAGAAAGAAATGCTATAATGATATACTATATGCAATAGGTTCCATTGTTAGGATCATTTTTGGGGTCATTTGAAATTAAAGGATCGCCAAAAGTGATATGCTGAGTCTCCATAAAACTACAAAAATTACAAAAGCGAAATAAGAAAAAAAATGAGATTGTCGTCTTGGGGCATGTTACATTTTAACCAAATATCTCTTTTAGCTTTAACCAAATATCACATTACACGCACTAACCACTAAAATTATACTAACAATAATATTATGAATACATTGGTCTACAAAACTTAAGCATAATTGGTAATTCTGTGAATAATGAAGGAAATTCAGAAACGTGATATGCGAATGTAAAACGGCTATGAAATAAGAAAGCAATGCAAAAGAAAGATAATAATCACTACTATTATCACACAGCTTAAAAGGAAACTGAACACAAGAAAAGTTCACATTTTAAGGAAAAACGAATGAGAGAGAGAGAGAAATGAAAAGAAGATGCAATTTAATAAAGTGTGTGGTCACTTCTAATATCCAGGCACGCTGCACAACGATTCCCTATACTGACTATGATATTGAGGGTGACTCATAAGGGTCCAAATCTCACGAAAAGCTCTTTCAGTTCTGGAACGGAACTTATTGTGTACAGAAAGGCTGTCTCGTGAACATTCTTCCCACATGCTTGATAAGATTCAGATCAGATGAGTGAGCAGGCCACGGAGTATGTTGGATATTTTCCGTTTAATCGAAGTTGTTGCTTAGACTCGCAAGATGACAAGAGACAATATGATTTATAAATTTGAAGTCGGTACCAATATCACCCTGAAATAGGTGATTATAAGACCCATGAAATTCATCTCTGTATCTTTTAGCAGTCACAGACCCCGTCTCAAAGATATGGATGTCTGTTTGGCCGTCCAAAATGATGTCTACCCGCACTACGACTCTCTTTAAAAGAAAAAAATGTCTTTCCGTGATATTTCTCGGATGAAAAGGATTTCCACATTCTTGCTATATCATTAGACGATGAGAATCAGTGTTGAGACTGAAGCGAGATTCGTTGCAGAATGTTTCTTTGTCCCCAGACCCAAACTCGAGTACTGATGTTTCAAATTCCAGTTTAAACGTTCGCATTTATGCGTGAATGTGAGAGGAAGGCAGACTTTGGTAATCTGGCATAATTAATCAAAATGATCTTGTCTTCTGTATACATTTTGTTGGGGAGCTCGGACTGATGTGCGGCTGTAGGTGTTGAACCCAGTTCTATAGTACGATTGTCTCTCTGACGTCATGCAGTTAGTGCCACATTTTGGCCTTTGCGTATGGTTGGGATACTTAGCCGACCTTGTACTGATGACCGGTTGTCATTTCCCGCTTTTTAAAACCTCTGCCATAATCTTGAAATCATACACATCGATATAAATAATATTTTATATCGATATCAACAAATGATATTGAGGCTTGAGGAAATCAAGAACCGAACAGATTTACTCCGATTTATAGAAGGACTGCCAAAAAGGATTATCCATCATTTAATACTGTTTACTTTTTTTAACGTTTATGAAACATTCGCTTAAAAAAAAGAATAAATATTAAATGGATGTTTTAACTGGATAAAAATTAAATGGAGATTTTAACTGGATGACACGTAATTCTTTGATTTAATAATATCTAGTTCGTCTTTTAGCACATCCAAGGACAATATTTAGAATATTTTTACAATGTTTGTTTTCTTAAAAAAAAAACCTTCAAGCATTTTTCTTTTATTTATTAAATTGCATGACAGGAAAAGTTTGTTTGCAAATATATGCTAACCCAAAGTGGCTTGTGCTGCATTATTTAACAATGATTTATAATTGATTACATCACTAAGCAATGATGCTATTATAGATTATTTATTAAATCTATTTTTTTTAAATCTATTTTGGGATAATGTGTTTAACTTATTTCGAGAAAAATGCAAAAGAAAGAAGGATTGTTAAAAAAAATATAACGCTGTTTTCAAATGTTTATGCGTTTTTGGTATACCCTTAAAAACAAAAAACAAAACTTAAATGAAACACATTTTTTTAGATTTAATTTAGAATATTGGTAATAAAAAATATTATTATTGTGGCACTTAAATCTCAAAAGCATTTTTATCTGATTTCAGCAGCGTAACAGTTAATGGAAATGCCACAATCAATCGAATCTCGACGTTCTTTGTGTTCGATTGGGTGTGGACACTACTCTTAATAAAGACGGCAATATGTAATGTAATAAGGAATGCTTCACTTAGAAATTTTACTGGCCTTGAAATCACACGGAGGAAGTTTCACGAGAGAGTGATCTCGGTAGCCTAGAGATCTTGGTTACGAAATCACGGCCAGCGTTGTTTCTGTAAAGTAGTAGTTCCGAGTCTGATACCACGCTGTGTATAGGGGCTTATGCACGTTAAATGCGCCGAGGCTCTAAGTCCAAACATTGCTGTGGAACTTTGAAGAGATAGGTGCCAGATCAGGTGACATTAAGCTGAATTTCACAATTACGAGGTTCGATGTTAATATCCCCCTACTGCTTCTAAGGGCTACATTACTCGATCAATTAGTTTCAAGAATGAAACACCAGAAAAAACTTAGTTGTGTCGTTCTTTATATATACGATTACTACGATCGCAGGTGCATCAGTTTTATCTTTATAAAAATCTACATTTCCTAGGGTACCCCTCCCCTCTTGTAAACATAAAACATTCTACTCATGAATGTGTACTCAGACAGAGGTACACATAAAAGAGAACGCAAAAGATCTTTTACCAACTCTTAGAATAACAGTAGAGCAATCAAGTAATTTCAATAGAATTATTAACAATAATGACTGTAATTATATTTTAAGTTTCGTCTTCTGCTAAAGAAAAAAATAGGAAATTTAAAAAAATACGCTCATAAATAATAGTTACTACGTAGAATGAACAAGCAAATAACAAACAAACACAGATTATGATTTTATAAATTCAAACAAAGACTGCTGTTGAAAGGTATAAAAATAATTTTTAAACGTTAAAAAATATATATAATTTATAAAATCTTGCGGCACTTGACTAAAATGCCTAGGTAATTACAGATAAATTAAGTACCAAAGCAACTTACATTGTATGAAATCAAAAGAAATATTACCGCCTCAAGCTTTATAAATTATATGTTATTTTACATAAGAAAAATTATTTGTATGCATTTTAAATAAAAGATTGATAAAAAATGTTTTTTGCTTACATTTAATTCTTTTTAGTTTGGAAATTTAAGACAAAAAAGCAATAACGTAAGCTATACATGTGTTCAAAATTTCAACTCAAATGAACGTTAACTACAAGCCCCCCTCATCTGCCTCACACACAAGACCGTCACTGGTTGAGCACACTATATATAGTATTGCATAGTCATCGGAGTTACACGAGGATGCAAAATTTCAGCTCGTTCGGATGTTACAAGCAGTTGATTAATATCCGACTTCAAATTTTGAAGTGGAAAGATATACATATGTTACGTATAAACATAGCAAGCTAAATAAAAGCTAGTGAAAGAACTCGCAACCCTAAGCACTTATATTAACCCTACAATGCATGATTTCTTAAATTCATCTGAAAAAAATATATATTTGATTTATATAACAATATTAGTTAATAAAAAATATTCAAAAATAATAAACTTAATGTATTACTGCTTTTTTTTGGACAAAAAACTAAAATGGGCCAATTGGCTATACCATACAGCAACTCACATCAACTGATATTTTGTTTTGTGTCTATTTATTAACATCGTAAATGTTATATACATATTTTTCAACTTTTTATGGTCTTTATTATATTTACATACGATTAACTATGGTGCAAACACTAAAAACGAATATAGTATATAGTAACTATATAATTTTTAAATTTAATTTAAATGTGTAAGTTAGAATGAAAAATAGCTTTGAATTTATAAGTACTGATAATTTTTATATTTACATAAACTAAACAGTATAATTTAATAGTTTTATATCCAAATAGTTTTTTTTATAGATAGGCACATTAGGCAATGCAGCTTTACATAGAAATTAGAAAGAAAATCACGTACTTTTAGAAATTTATTTTAAATGATAATTTTTAAAACAATTGTGTGGTTTTTATTCAAGCATAGAGAAACATCACATTTGTTGCTTCCCCACCCCCCGAAAAACCTTTGTATGATGATATTTTGCAACATTGTTTGTTTTCAATATGCACGGGTCAATGATCAATTTTATTAAACCGAAGTGTTATTGAAAGGTTTCTTGTAGAAAGAGATTTCCCACTTTTTGGAGGTGGCTTTTTCTCTTTTCCATTTATAGGACGGCCTGGTTTTGATGGTTTCGTTGGACCTTAAGAGCACAAGGATTCAGCCAAATCTACTTCAAATTGTAAAAGCTTCATTTCCTTACATGTGCTTCCAATTTGCTCATTTACACGTTTGGATAATAACCTAGTGTTTATGACAGCAAGATAAAAGGTACGAAACTTAAGGTCAACTTAATGATAAAAGGTACGAAAATACCACTTTTTACTTCGCATACCTATTTTGAACCTTCCAATCAAGCTATCTAAGGGATCAACTTCCCTAAGTATTTATTACATGTGGTTATTACACAAGGACGTCATCATCCTAACAAGACAGATGATTATCAGAACAATCAATATTATCTAAGATTCTAAAAAGTATGTTAGAGTCTGCCGAAGGATCGAAATTGCTATCATCACATTCTTCCCTGCCGCTTGATAAAGCATTCCAAAAAATTTCTGTTAATATTTTCTTTTTTCCATCAACGTCAGTAAAATAAATTGAATCCATCGTTTAGGTATTTTTATAAATTATAATAAGTAGGAATTAGGCAATTTAAAATGTTACTAAATCGCAAATTCGACCATTTTATGCACTAATGTAGTTATAAGTATAACGCGTAGAAATTGTAAATACACTCTAAAAAAAAAAAAAAAAAAAACACGACGTATCAAGAAGAAGTTATCCGATGGAGACAAAAATTGGCGGATAAGATAATTGTGTATAGAATAGAAAATGATTAAAATTTCAGAAAAATAGAATGATTTATTTCAGAGTTACATAGTTACAAAGTAACGAGCTCAATAAGGTGTTGACCCACCGCTAGAATGGATGCCAGTTGCCACACGACGTGGCATAGAGTGATAATGTTCCCTGATGGTCTCCTGCGGTATTTCTTGCCAAATTTGCTCCGATTGTCGGGCTAGGTCATCAACATTCCATGGTAGATGCAGTCACCATCCCATCATATCCCAGACAGGCTCTATTGGAGAGAGATCCAGCTGGCCAAGGAAGTGTTTTACATGCTGTAAAATAGTTCATAGCAACACGTGCCGTATGTGATTTGGTATTATTTTGCTGAAAAATAAGGCCAAGGTACTGCAAAAGGAACGGTAGCAAAACAGATCTCAGAATGTCGTCGACTGCAAGTGTGTCTATAATGACGACCAAAGGGTTCCAGTTATCAAGGGAAATGGCACCCCTGACCATAACTCCTGTTTGAGGGCCTGTGTGTCGTGCAATAGTGAAAGCAGGATCGGCACGCTGCCCTGGGCGTCTCCAGACACTTCTTCGATTATCGTCAGGACACGGAAGCGGGATTCGTCGCTAAACACTATACGTTGGAATAATGCTGATAAACATCATTCCAACCTGATCGAGCCAAACACCACTGTAATCTGGCTCGACAGTGTGCAGGTGTGAGTGGTAGGTGGCGTAGCGGTCGGCACGAGCGTAGATTTCAGTCTATTAGCCATCTGTTAATGGCCATGGTGGACACTCGTGTGCGAGTCGCACGTCTGATGGTTGATAACGATGAATCGGGTGCTGTGACAGCTGATCTGACAATCACTCTGTCCTCTGGATCTGCTTTGGTGCTAGGTCGTCCGCTACCATCATGACGCTGAAATCTGCCATTATCCACCCATTCTTGCCAGCATCTTCTAATCGCCGCATCGCTTCGACCCATATGACGAGCGATTCTCCGATTTGCCCAACCGGCCTCTTTCGATCCAATGATACGATCTTTTCTAACTCTGACGGTTGCTCGTAATGCGCTCGAATCCTGCAGCGAGGCATTTTTCAGTCGTTGAAAGGGATCCTAAATCGCAATGCAACAGAAAATTTGACCATCATATTGAGAATCGCTCCTTATATACCATTGCTGAATGCGCAGTACCGTTGTGCTGCAGCTCCCTCTATTCATTCATTGGACACCAAATTTTAATCATTTGAAACTTTGGTTCAAATGCCTTTGTATACGAAATTTCATTACAGTCAGGCAACTCCTTTTTGGTGCGTCGTTTTTTTTTTTTTTTTTTTTTTTTTTTTTTTTGTTATAGAATGTTTATTGTTTGTTTTTATCTTACCTGCATCGTGTAGCCAAATGACTTCCAATGAATTTAACCCATTGTGTAATTACTATAAAACCAAATACACAAAAAATGTAAAAAGAATAATTGCTCTTTTCGTATCAATTTTTAAAATGAAAAAAAAACTACTTTGATGAATTTTAATTAGTAGAACGTTTTCTGGTTCTAACTTATATTTTAGAAGCAACAAACATATTTCTCAAAATAGAACTTCTACTGCTATCTATTGGCAATTTTAAGAGTTAAAACTTAAATTGATATTTCTATCTTATTTCATGCATGTTGTTGCCGTTTAGAAACATTTATTGGAGCTGGTATTTGAGCAAAAATATGTGTTGCCAAATGGCTACACTATGGACTGTAGGGTTAAGTTTTGACCGTTTTATTATTAGCTTTACAAAAAATTGCTACATAAAATTGATAAAAGTTATTTTTAAGTTCCAGATACATTAAATTTTATCCTAATCAATCATGTTTTCACTTTATAATTTTAAAGATTGAACTTTAAATCCAAAATGTGTCTTTTTATAAATTATTTCTAGATAAACAGCATTACTCAGACTAGTCAGAATTATCAGTAATCCCCCACCCCACCCGAATATTGATAAGATTACTATATTCTTAGAGTATTTCCGCCAAGATTGCAATAGCCGCCGATGAGAAAAATATTTTTTTTTGAAAATAAGGAAAGATAATTTGAAGATTATAATTGATTATAACGTGATTTGTCATCGAATTCCTAAGATATATACTTTTTTAAGAGACTTCGATAACAATTTTAAGAAACATGACGTAATTGGGTAACTGGCTTGGCGATAAATTTAAATGAGGGCAAATTCTTACAGTTATATTACAGTCGAATCTCGTTAACTCCCGATAGTCTATTTCCATGGTTACTAAACCGTTGTTTACAGTATTAATATAAATTGAACGATGTTATAAAATTCCAACATCGATATGAATTTTCTGCGTTATTTTTATTGTCTTTCGACATCATTTTTAATTATTGCGGAAATCCTTAAACAAGAAAAAAACCTTTGATATCCTTAAAGTACGAACAATAAAGAAATGATAGAATGAACAGCTTATCTCACTAATCACGAGATTTTAAGAAATTATCCAACAAAAAAAAATCCAAACTGGAGCATTTCACTTTCTGAGAAATTATGACTCATACCTCCAATCCAAAAATATTCAAATCCAATACATAAAAAGTATTAAAATGGTCGAACCTCTCTTAGTTCCAAACTTTCAAAAGATGTATTTCAAAGAAAACCTTTTGTTCATCTCCGCTTGTTTTTTATCTTCTCTTTCTTGTGATAAAAATCACAGTCTACATTTTACGATATTGAAACTGGTGACCTTCGTCGTCCCCTCCACTTGCGTTAGTCATTAAAAGTTGCGGACTTTCCCCCGCTCTTTTTTTTAATCTTATTTTCATTACTTTGTCGCTTCTTTACTTGGAGAGTGATTCGGTTTTATGACAGTTGCCTCATTTTGAAATTATTTATTTTAAAAGTTTCTCTTACTCGCTCGGATGTTTTGTTAACTTCTTTTCAGTTTTTGCTTCTTCGCCGCGTTTCCTTCAAAGTTGGCGACTGATTTCCTTCCCTCTCCTTCCTCTTTTTGATTCATATCTTAACACGTCCATTTTTGGATGCTTGTTAATGTTCTTCCTCCTACGTCTATTTTGTTGGTTTATTTCTTTTATTTCCAGTTTCGTAAAATATTCCTACCCTACCCCTGAACTTCTTTTTCCTCGTTTTTAGGTTAAAAATTTTATTAAATTTTTTTCTTCATGTTCCTAGTTTTTCTCATTCGGATTATAAGTTTGCTGCTGCATATTGGAACTCCATGACATGTTTATCCAACAGTACATAAAATGAAAAATAAATAAATAAATGGTATTAATGTCTTTTTTTTAACACGAAGTCTTGGCTTTATCTAAAAAAAAAGATTAATCCATACCTCATGAAAAAAGAAGCCATAGTAAAAGTACGAGTTAAGCGAGTCGAAATATAAATCAAATTGCCGGAAGGGTGCAAAAAAGCTTCAACCAATGACATATCTAAAAAGTTTACTACGCTGTTTATTCAATTTAAATTTATTTTGAATAACTAATTTGTAATAAAATGTTTCTATGATCATGATTTTACCTAAATGAGGTGAGGTTCTTTTATTTATTTCCTTTTATTTTTAATTTATTTCCAACTTAAATTCACTAGTTTATTTTATTTTCAATTTAATTTTAATCTTATTTAATCCTTACAAGATCCTTAAAATTCAAAATTTTGGATTCTTGGGGAAAAAATGTATAAATAATTGCATATGTTATAACCCCATCTTTTCTTAACATTTTGGAGCCAAAATTTTCATTGCACTGTCAAACTTCTAGAGCTATCATGAAAAAAAAAAAAATAATAAACCGTATTTAACTGATTGTTACGAGTATATTTTATCTATTTCAAAAGAAAAAAAACTGTAGCAGAGTTTTCAGAAGATTTTAATTTCATTAGTTTGAAATTTTATACAGGAGTTCAAAATAAGTTTCTTTATAACTTATACATCACACATTTTTCAGATAAATTATTAACGAAACAAATTTATCCGAATTTTAATTGAATTCTTTCTTAAAATTTTATAATTTTCTAAATAATTGTAATAAAATTATTTTTTCTCTAAATTTCTTTGAAAGTATGCCTAACTTCAAGAAAACTGAACACATTTTTCTTCTGAATAACATTACTTTTGTAAAATGTGATAAATATTCTACATCATCATCCTGTGCGAAGTTAAGTATAGATTTTTATAATTTTTAAAAAGTATCTAACTTATATTTCTTTATAGCGTTTTGAAAAATAAAATTGCATGTTAATTATATGGAGTATTTTATTGTAAAAGTGTAAAGTATCTGCTTTGTTTCATTAGTAAGGTATATTGGTTTGAAAAATGATTTTTTTTTTTTTTTTTTTATATTAGTTAAGAGTCTTGAGGCCACTTAACTAAAATAACGTCTGATAATAAGTTTTTAATTTCATTATATCATCGATTTTGCTCTAATGTCATCGTAAAATTTAGATTGAACGCTTATAAATATAATAATTTTAACTTGTAAATAAATTTGTATGAAATTTATTAGCTTTAATAATTTAACGTTACTCATACTTTTTGATAAAATGTTATTTTTTTTTCTCATGACAAAAGTATTGTGCAGTTAGATTTAGAAGATTCTTAATTGTATATAATTCTTGATTAAGTTTGAATTCAGTAAAATTTTATTTATATATTCAAGGAAACTTTAGTTCTGTTTAAACTCGCCTTTACTATTTTCAGAAAACGTTTTCACACCAGGTAATCAATAAAAAAATTTTATATTAAAATTAATTTTTTAACTTAAGGATTATTGGACACTTTTCGTTTGGTCACTACATTGTTTCAGATCGCAAATAAGAAAGAAATTAAACATGGACGCTTGATAATTTTTCACGTATCGTAATTTCTTGTAAATTTTGAAAAAAAAATAGAGAATGAAAAGTTAAAAATAATAATAATAATAATAAAATCTGTTTTTATATTCGTATAACAAACAATTAATATCAACATTAATTTCCTTTAAACATTTTTTGTAAAATAATTCGCAAAATAAATAATAATTCATAAAATTATTGAAACATGTAATTTTTAACTAAATAAAATTTTTAAATTTTTCTATACGCTATGACATATGAAAAACGCATAAAAATGATTAAAAAACTTGAGGATTTTGAAAATATGGAAATTCTGACTGGTGTAACATAATGAAATTTCACTTCGTAAAATATGTATAAAATAATAATAAAATAAATAATTCTAAAATATTTTTAAAATTAACTATTCATTATCTTTAACGATTATTTATAAAATTACTAATGCCAGAGTTAAGAATGCTTTTCGCATCCAATTTAGAAATAGTAACAGAGCTTGTGTGTATAGAGGAATTCTCACAAGCACAATTTTTAAAAAGTTCCAAACTCTCAATGTTCGAGATTTAAAAGCATCCAATAAATCGCCGCATTTAAAAGCATCCAATACCTTTTTTTTAAAAAAAAAGGTATTGGAGCCAGGCTTCGTAATTTTGAACCACGGTCAAATTAAGACACAGGAACAGACACCCTACTGTGTTCCTTATTTCCACACCACACCAATGGGAGTACTTAAAGCCCAAAAGATTTGTGTATTAGTCCCATACACGGCTAGTGTTTAACGGTACAGGAGTCAAACTGACGTTTCGACCAAAACAACGCCGGACAGAAGTTCGAGACTAAAACCACTCTGCTACCACGCCCATAACCTCGCAAGAATTTGAAAAGTTAAATTAAAATAAAATCTTTATCTTTATCTTTATCTTTTAAAAAAGGTCTACAGATAATCTTTTCGAAATTATATGGATAAGTGAATTCGAGTTCTGATTCCAATAAATACCCATCATATGTTTAATAAATAGAGCTAAAATGCCAACACAATACGTAGTATCAAGATAAAAAGGGGCTGATTGATTGTTTCTTAACGTCGTACTTGAAGGCAACACGATGGCTATTGGAGTCTTTTTGAACCTCGGTCAAATGACGAGCACGATATCTGAACTGGCTCCTCTCTCTCCGAACTCCAATACCATGCCACTGGGAGGACTAGGAGCCACGATAAGTACTAGGCTAATACGGCCGTAAAATAAAGGGAGAGATATTAACTAAGATGTCACCCTCAGCATCTGACCTTAAAAAATAAAGCCTATTACAATTTTTTACGTTGTTCTAGAATGACATTGATTCAAAATCAAACACTACTTAGGGGCTTACGTTCTTTGAGTAAGTATGGTATTTACGACTCCGAGGTGCTTCAGAGATCTTTCTTTTCTCTATCGCGATTTGTGGTCTATGGTTTAACCCAGTTGATGCACTCCTCTTGGAATGCCCAAATGATTTTCTATTTTTCGACTCTTCTCCTTGTTAACCGATGTAAACTTTATCTTTTTTGGTTTCAAAGTTTTGTCTAGATCAGTCTCCCTTGTCTTTCTTCTCTGTCTTTTTCACATTTCCCCCCCTTAACCGGGAATTCCCCCCACCTAACATTACAGATTCCGAACATTTCTGTAAAAAAGGAGTAGGTTGAATTAAATTAAGTTATTTATTTCCTAGTGTATTGTTTTCTTATTTTTGAAGCAAACAAAAATAAATTAACATACAAAGATTGGAAAAAAGAAAAATCAAAGGGATATTTGGGACGAAAACTAGTGCAAAAAAGGAGTATGTTGAGTTAAAGTAATTGATTTGTTTTTCATTGAATGGGTTTTTTTTTTCCTATTTTTGAAGTAAGCAAACAAATCAACAAAAATATTGGGAAAATAAAAACTAATGGGATATTTGGGTTTGCTTTGAGTCACGAAGTTTTGATGAATTAGGCTCAAAAGAGAATAAATACAATCTCAGATCCGGTATACGAAACATAAAAGTTCCATCCGCTAGGTATTTATCAGCAAACGATAAGAAATACTTAATGGCATATATAGAGAATGAGGTGGCAACTCGGAAGTCTGAACTCCATCATTTGTCGACCTTGAATTAAAGTTAGCGTATTGACTTTAAGAAAAGGACCTTTGAAATTAGCAAACATAGGATGCCAAGAAGGTATTAATAGTTATTCAGAGCTGAGTTTTTTAATGAAAGTTAATTTCTAAAATAACGACAGCTTACAACATATTTATTCATTTCATGAATTCTATTTGTGCAAAAAAAATATTTTAATGAATAAAAGAAACATAAAAACTAAAGTGCAGTCATAATTTATTTAAAAGAATCCCTAAGTAAGCTTTTAGTCATTTCAAATTTTCTTTTTTGCAGCGTATAAAAATCGATAGTAGGATGGATGTGTATACTTTTTAAATTCGGGAAACTAGAATGTCATCTCAACTTTCCTCACACAAAAATAGATCGGTAGAAAACTTTCAAGGAATTCCCCTAACACGGTCATTCCATCGTTTCCTTCAATAAAACGAAACTATACATAGAGACGGAGAAAAAGGAAAATGGCTCAAACAACAGTACTTGGTACATCTCGTAAGAAGTTTTGTCATAGCTTTTAGAGAGACTTGGTAAATATTGATATGGGTTTGGATTGGTAACAAGATGCCAAGCATTGCTCTTCAAATATTTAATATTTTAAAGTGGGCATTCAACGGAAGTTGAAAGATACTCGTGATTTCGACAGAATTCAGAAATTCCTTGATTCTTATTCGCAGGAGCAGTCCAAGTTTATTTTGTGGATTTAGCTTCGAAGAATATTAAAGGAATGTAAATATGTAGATTATTGGACGGTATTTAAATGTGTTCAGCTATTTTTTAGAAACAATTCTATAATGTGGTGTCTATAGATAATGCGGTATTTAAGAGAAAAATTAAGATACATAACATAGGCTATCATTGCTCTGAGAAGCAACTCGAGAGATATTGGTGTCGGGCCTCATCATTTTGAGCTCCGCTCAAGTGATATAGATACCACTTGAGCTGGAACTTCCCCCTTCAAACTTCCACACCATGATATTGGGAGGACATGGGACCTCAACTTTTTTTTTTTTTAACTTGCATCAATCCCGCTACATTGGGGGTCTTCAGTGACTTCAGGGCTCGAACCTGCGACTCGACTGAAACAACGCCAGGCGTGACTCCGCGACTATGACCAATAGACTATTGTGACTGCTTAAAGTTTTCGAATTCAGCTGATTATGAACATGTGAAACGATATTGTTTCGTTTCCAAGCTCCATTTCTGCATCAACTGGCCTTTTAGAACGTAGTGCATCTTCAAAATCGAAATTGTCAAAATAAAAATTTGCGATGTAGTTTTGGTACTGGATAAGGTACCAAAACTACATCGCAACTTCTCCATGTAAGTCTGTAATGGAGTTGTTAAGCTTATCTCTTTCTCTTCAACCAATCCTTGGAAACTTTCATGTAACGTTATTTGTTTTGAGAACTGATTCTCGTAATTGAACAGCGGCTTATGTAAGTTTTATTAAAAATATTGAAGAGTTGTAAAAATGATTGATGTGTAACATTGATAAACAGCAGAGAGTTAGTAGTTCGGAAAAAATATTGGAAGATTGCGTCATCGAAGTTAGACTTTCACTTACTCTGATAAGAAGAATGTTAGAGGATGCGATGTTGGTGTTAAGTGATCACTTAACTTGTAGCAGGATCCAGATTAAAAGTTGGGTACTGACTTGGATCCGGATAAGCAAGGTCCCATAAGTAAGAATTTATTCTATTAATTTTTATGCTCGGGTACATTTTGGGAGATATCCCCGCTGAGATTTTGAATATTCGTAGATTCGAATAAAACTAATTTGATTTCCTTCACTGTCTAATTATGTGATAGTATCTAAATATTTCATTAATGATGGAGTAATTAGTAGATACGAATCAATTGGAACATTACGCAATTTTTTCCCTATTCTTATCCTTTCCTACTTTCTTATCCTTTCTTTAGTAAAGAATTTTAATTTGCCCAAAATGTTTTTTGGTTTTCTGTACTTAATGGGACTCGGTCTCTCCTCAAAAAGTGAATAATAATCTATCAAAATTATTTACGATAAATAAGTATTAAAATGTTAGCAGTCAATATATATAATTGACAATATGGCTTAGAACGAAGTTAATCGATTAAAATACAAATAAAAAAAAACATTTTTAAACCAAGCTTTTATTTAAAGACGAACTAAAAGATATAAAAATATTTTAATGTAAAATAATATATAATTTTAAAAACCTTGAAGTTCTTAACTAATATATCCAGGTAATTATCGATAAATCAATTACCGAATGACGTATTATCACTTCATTGTCTAATATATATATATATATTATTTAATATTTTTTAATTATTTGTGCACCTTTTAATCCACCTTTAAATAAAATCTTGATTCAAAAATGTTTTTTACTTCCGCTGTTTAATCCTTTCTAGCCTGTAAATTTAAAACTAAAAATAAGCGATTACGTGTGCTGTAAGTGAACGCTAATTTTTGACTTTCAGTTGGATGTTAATCCCTCCCGCAAGTTCGTCAATGCATAACTTGGTAATGTATTGTCATCTAAGTTATAAGTGCATGCAAAATTTCAGCTCGATCGGATGTTAGGAAGTGGGTTATAATATGAATGCAAATTTTGAACAGGAAAAACATATTTTTACATACGTACATACATATTAATAAAACAAGTTAAATAAAAGTTTATAAAAACACCATTCTTCCATTGTAAATAAAATACTAAAATAACTTTCAGAGCAATCCAATATTTGAAATTGTTTTTGTGGAGTTCAACACACACAAAAAGAAAGATTTTTTTTAAAAAAAAATACAACTATTCAGTATAACATACCTAAATGAGTAAAGCCTTAATTTTTATGTAAAAATATATTTAAACTCATGATGAAATGAAATAGGAAACGTAAAAAATTTATAAGATTTGAACCTCCTAGTTATTGCATCATTGCAGTCTACAAGTGAATAGAAATACAAAAATAAAAATTTGTATAATCTGAAACAAATTCAGATTACATAGATTCCCCGAACAATATCGTTGTGTTCTACTTCCCCATTTTCACAAAACCTTTTTTTTTTTTTTTTTTTTTTTTTTTGCTAGTTTTTTGTAAACAGGATACGACAGAGATGTATTGAAAATATGCAATAAGAAAATTAAATAAAGACGCCAAATTTATTGACTAACCAAACATTGTTTATGTGTATCCTCTTCGTCAGAATTTGGAAATGTTTTTAAGACATCTTCTTCATAAAAAAATATTAATAATCGTTTTTCGTCAGTCAGGCATGTAAGAGTAGAAAAGTTGTTGATTTCTGATAATTATGTCTCAATTTTAGAAAAATTCAATGGAGTTCACTCTCAATTTTATAGCATATTATTTAGTAATAAAAGATACTTTTAAAAGAAATATTATAATGTTTGATATTATTGCATAATTTGGGTTAGTATAAATGGAATTTTTATAAAATGCTTAGAAAGTAAGAACTGAAAGTAAAAACGACTGAATTAAAAGTAAACACATTTTATGCCAGAGTAATTTATTGGCAGAATAATTTCCAAAGTATATGCAGTTTGAAACACGATTTCACCAGAGATAGTCGTGTGGGATATTGCAAAGCTTTTTGCATAGTAAACTAATTATGTCCGAAAGTGACGGGATGTAAAAGGTTGGAAAAGACAATGTCAATTCAAGTATCATCTCCTATTTGATTTAAAAGACGAGGATAAAGGTTATTTAAAAGGTTATCAGTTAAGTCATGCGTTCGTGAAATACAATCCAAAATTTTTAAAGTATTGGAACATCAGCCGAAATTAATAGAATTGTAGAATATATATTTTTTAAAAAATATAATAATGTCTTGTATTTTGAAATAATAGGACATAAGAACATAAATTCTGAAAATAATAGGATATAAGGAGATAAATTCTGAAAACAATTAGATATTTTAACCTATTACCAGACAGGAACTAATACGCTGGAACCTATTACTTTAAAGTAATAATTTGACACACCTCTATTAGTGAAACAAAAAAATATCAAATATTTGAATGCATATATCAATTTAAAGTTGTAGTTAACGAGAATTTTTGATAAAGTTTTAAAATTTCTATCAAACATCAAAATTTATTTGAAATAAATTTAGTAAATTTTCAAAGAAGATTTATTTTCTCTAACGTTTGTTTTCATACATTAGTATGATCTTATTTCATTTTAGTGTGCAAGCTCATATTCATAACCAAATATTATAATTAAATGTAAAAGAAATCAGAAAAAATATTTCAGTTAACTACCCTTTGTATCTGTAATTTTAATTTTTTTCCATATTTTACTTCAAAACACAAAAGCTAATTATTATTTTCAAGCTAACTTTGTGAAATAAAAACCTTACTTTTTTTAGATGTAGCACAATACATATAACTGCGTATTTTCTTCTTACAATTGCCTTTTCTTGTGCGAACGTTGTACAAATCTTCTTAACAAATTGCATATGTCTCCGTCAAACTCTACTTGATGCATTAATTCTAAAACCATAATATGTTCCTTTTTTTAAAAATATTTCGATTATAATTTTTAAGGAAGCGATTTCTTAAGTCAAATGATAAAAAAACAAGACACTTTTTCTCGAATATGTTAACCGGATGACAGAGAGATGTAAAGTTTTTTTCCTTCCCTTTTGAGATTCGAAATAGTCGAATAGTTGAAGTCATCCACTTAAAACTTCTGAAGTCTTTGAAATTGTAATTAGTTTATTCTCTCTTAAGTTAAGCAGTAATTTGTCTTGGGAAAATTTCTAGACATTACTAGAGAAAAGATTCGATAATAATGCATTAGTTTTATTTCAAAGAGTCTGGGAAATTTAATCCGCCTAGAATGTCTTTGGATAAATCTTGAATGTTTCTTAAAAAAGAAATACTCTTATTTATTCTATTCGTAAACACAATTATGCTAAAAACTAAGACGTAAGACAATAGTTTTTTTTTATTTTCATGAAAATTCATATCTATAGAATACCATAACTAATTGCGTAACGTATGCAAATATTTTGTGAGAACATCCACTGTGGGAAATAATTGCATATTAGGTTATCGAAATTATGATTTATACAAATAAAGTAATAAATGAAAGTTTAGAAAGCTAATGAAAAAATAGTCAATAGTCACCGTGAAAGTAAAAGAATTGAACATAGTTACGAAATTTTGAATGTAATTCGTGCATTGTTGTCTATTCTTTTAGTTATTGTGAGAAGTCGCTCATTTTAAAATTTAAAGAACTCCAATATGTATTAAAAAATAGATTTATTTTTTGTGACAAAGGCAGGATTTAATGAAATATCGTCAGCAAAAAAAGAGCTAATAGTCAATAGTTATCGTAAAAGTCAAAAAATTGTCCATAATTTATCATAGAATTTTGTTTGTAACTCACGCATGGTTATCGATAATTTTTGCTATAGAAGAGACTTTGAAATTGGAACCAGTAAGCCTATCTTCGAATAGATTTTCTTAAATGATGGAAGCAAATTACTTTTTTAATCAAATATATTATAGTATATAATTAAAAAATTAAATTAGATGTAAAATAGGCATATAATTTTAAATTCGTAATTATTTTAGCTCAAAATATGTTAAAAATAACAGTAAATTGTCACATAGCAAAACATAAAAATTCAAATTTAAATTGGGTTATTTCAATTCTGTTAATTTTACTATGATTACTTGAACCTATTTCAGAGTTTGAACCTTTCACCTTTAATGAAAAAACTTGATATTTAAAAATGTATAGAAGCTGATATTTTAATGCATAGAAAAACCATTAATTTTTTAATAATTTAAAACTAGTATCAACAATAAATTGCAAAGTAATGTAATAATAACAATAAGAGAGATTAAAACCCTAAATTTGTTTTTTTTTTGTAATATTCTGTAAGAGTTTAATAATATTACATGCATAATCTTTTTCAATATGATGTTTTTCGTTTAAGAAAAATATCTTATTTTTGAAAAATAAAAACTGGAAGAACATATTTCAACTCAGAATCTTAGCTAATAAATTAAAAATTTAACATTAAAAGGCCTCTGAATTATAATGTCAGCTACTTATGTTACTTAAAATGGTTTCAAAAACCTTTTTTTGCCTTTAAAAAACTTTTATACGTTTACATGCGTCAGGAGTTGTATGGTATTTCGAATCCTTGATTCGATTACTATTCAAGTTTTCGTATTCATTCACAATGAAATTGTATAGATTTTCAATGTTCCGCTTATTTTAGACATTCAAGCAGCCTTGATATCTTTCATTAAATTATATATCACTGCAACATACGCATCCAATTTTGCAATTTTCATACAAACACTCTTTTGGGTACACCATAAAACAATTCATTGATACATTTTGGGTCTTGTCATATAAACATTCATCCAATATTTCACTAGAACACAGCTATAAATAAACTAGTTTTATTACATTATGATCGCTTAGCAAATCAGATATTTTTCTTTTATTTGTGTTTCACTATGTGCTAAACCCCGCTGATAAAAACATCAACTTTTCTCACCATTGTTTTACTGCAATACTCATGCATTGTTTTTTTAAAGTTAGAAACACCAAGAAATTACGCAGCTATAATATTTTACTGCATGAATTGTTAATTGCCTGCATTGTCACGAATAGCTGTGGACCTGTCTATGAAAATATCGATTAATTTTCCTTTTCCAGAAAGAGTTTTAGTTTTGGTTCTTAGTTTTCGTAAGCGGAATCCTTCTCATTTTTTGATATGGCCAATGCACTCCAGTTTTGTTGCACTTTTATAACCGTAAGTGTTTCTCCCACATAACAATCCTTTGGAGTCATCATCCGTAATATTTCTTATGCTTCAATTTCCGTTGATTTACAGACCACAGAAATATTTCTGAAGCACTACTGTTTCCATCTAAGCTGCTGAACGTTTAAAATTACTCTGACATACATGATCAGCTTTCAGAGATTCATTTATTGACATTTTTTGTAGCTGTTTATATATACCAAAGTATGATAATATGATTTCTGCAGGTATCCATAGATAAAGCAACAACACAGTTATTTAGAGCTTCTTCTCTACTACATTCCATCCACAGAAACACCACATTCATCTCTTTTTCTATTTTCAAAGCAGCTTCCTCTGTTATTTTGACCATAAAATAATCAGCTACTTCTGCTACAATTTTCAGAATTTGTTTTCATGAGATATATAGTTTATATCTTTGGCAGGCTTACGTAAATTGAATGCAGTGCAAAGTTTATAAGCTGATGAGAAACGTTTACCAATTTGCAACAGTCCCTCCACAAATATTTTATTTATCTGAGTTTCATTCTTAATTTTCTTATAAGAAGCAAAACCAAAGCGAAAATTACAGTTTTTACATTTTATAGTAAAATTTGAATTCAATATCTATGCGTGGTAGCTTCAATTAGAAACAAGCTGCATTAAAAGCGATTAAGACAATGAAACATTTCAATAGCAACTGACAATATTTTTATATCCACAATTCTGTTTCTGCTGGCTGATTCAGTCACCTTTTCATATTTTGAAGAGTTAAAATTTTCCAGCTTCGATGAGCTTGTCGTCACTACCACATAATTATCAAGTACAATTTGTAGCATTTTTACTGAATAGCATTTCCCCCCGAGAAACTGATGTTTGTTTCTCCTAGCCATGCATTTAGCGATTTTATTTAAGAAGATCCCTTCCTTATAAAATCAGAATTATCAATAAAAAAGTTGATACCGATTAATAGAAAAATGACTGCAACTCAAGTTCTAAGTAAGATAGAAAACGAAAATCAAACTATTCCTACAAACTAAGAAATAAAGCTTTAATAAAATACTGTAAATAAAAAAAATTGACTTTTTCACCCAAAATTGAGTTTTAAAGATATGCGGACACCTTACGCTGCAATAAAATCTTATTAATTTTAATTCACAGTGGCAGCTATTTAATAAAATATCGTAAGATTTTTCTCGGGACTATTAGCTGTGAATGAGAAAAAACGTAATTTTTCAAACCAGTATAATTTATCAATGATACCTAGCGAGAAATTCAAAAAAAAAAAAAAGAAAAAAAAACTTTTATATAATATTTATATTATTTCTCTTAGTCTCATATATTTTTAAAAAAAATCTTAAGAAGAAAAAAAAAATGTAAGTTGGGCACTTTCTTAAAATTCTGAAAATCATCATTTTATTGCGTGTAAGATTCTGAAGTACAACATCGACCAAAATTTCTAAAACAATGTTATCTAGAAGAAAATGTTCGGATCTGAAGTTATACGCACTTTTTAAAAAAAATTTAGGGAGAAAAAAACTATAATGTAATTCGTAAGAAAATAATGAAATTTTAAGAAAATATCCAATTAAAATTCATTAAATTTTTTTTTGTTATTTATTTAACAATTGGTGGGAAAATTTATGTACGAGAGAGAGAGAGAGAGGTATAAATTATTTTAAAAAAGTTACTTTAAACATATGTATAAAATTTTCTAACTAATATAACTAACAACTTTTGAGAAATCATGCGAGCAATCTAAAGTTAAGTTTAAAAAAAGTTAAACAATGTTTAGTTTCTTCTCGATAAACTCTGGAAATTTTCGTAGTATCATTAAGATTTTGTCTCGAAACTGCTTAGAGAACATGGGGCTCTGACATATTTTGACATTGAGATATCTGTAAATTTGCATATATGTGAATGCAAAGAAAATCATATTTACAAGCATATACAGGATGTTTCGAAACTCATGGGTTAAAAATAAATACCCCCCACAAAAAAAAAAAAAAAAAAAAAACGTCAAAACAAGCAATTTTCTCCTTTCAATGCAAAGGCGGAAAGCATGCGGTTGAGCCTCTAGACGGCGCTGTAATGGAAAGTTTAAAGCACGAGTTTTCTTACATATCGTCATTTCGACCGTGGATTTCAGGAGGCATGGCCTTTTCCTCATAAGGGCTGCATTTACAACTGTGAATTGCGTACTTACCGTTAGGTACATATTGTAAGTAATCCACTGCATTTATAATTTTGAAAATTTTACAAAGTACTTACAAGCATAATTTTACACACATTAAACATGATTATCTTTTTCAAAAATGGAACATTTAATAAAATTTTACATGTAACGATTCAAATTTTTCTAAATATTTCCACAAATATTGTGTAATACTTAAAATTTGTGTGAGTGTTTATTAGAACAAAACTTACGTTCACTGTACAGGAAAGAACCTCATTTCATACTTTGGAAAATATCAGAACTATGGATAAAGTAAATTTTGCAGAAAATGTACCAGATTCCTAAGAAAACCATATTTTGAAGAGAGATAAAAACGCAATTACAGATGATTTTCTCTATGGTGCGGACATGTCTTTAAAGCTTTAAACATTTCATTTTCGAAAGTTCATATCTTTGTAAATAATATAACTATATAGTCACCAAAGTGCCCTCCATTTTTTTAAACAGTAAATGCAAATAATGCAAAATTTGAAAATTTTAATATCTTAGTTACATTAACGTTTAATAAATAAACGATTTTTATTAAATAATTTTATTCTTTTGTGTTAACGATGACTCGTCTATTTTAGCCCTTACATTCAGTATGCCATTATCAAATTTTTATCGAAACCAAAGTGTAGAACAACTAAACGAAAATTGCTGACGAACATATTTCCGGGAAAGGGGGAAACGGAGTAATTTTTCTGTGGCGTAAAATAAAACATAATCAGCATATGTAATAATATTATAAATATGCACCTAATTCATGTAGCATAAAATTATGAACTATGACAACACAAGCACATGATACGGAAGGAACAGTGCTCCTGTAATCGAAGGTAAAATTATGGTTTCCTAGAAAAGTGGCACAATATTGCGGTGGGGTGACGACATTACTCTTCCAAGTCTAAACTTTCCTGTTAAACCATAACTTCCCCGTTGATACGTTCCATTTGTATTCTGCGTTCTAAAGGAAACCGCGCCATCTGGTTTTCATAGACAACGTTTTAGTAATCTCATCCACAACAATATTGTGACCGCCATATAACTTCTCTGTTTTCCTGAAAAATCATAGCTTACAAGAAGAAAATAAATACATGAAATATGGACCAGATAAATTTTTCTCGTGAAGAATTAGCCCGAAGCTGTAAGGTAATTTGACATAGTTGTAATCACTTTATTGTGATACAAATCAACAGGCTTTAAAATGCATGAAATTAATAATAACAAAAAAAATTTCGTTGTTGAAAGATATACCTACTGCTTCGAAAAAAAAAGTCAGACTCTCTCATACTTTAGAAGAAAAATTTACCAAGTTTGAAAAGAAGAACGAATAATTAAATGTAAATATGTATGAAGAATGATATTGTTCTTTTATTTAAAAATTATATCTTAATCATTTTTAAAGTTCGATTGCAAAAGTTTGGTCATAGTGGTTGCTTTCTTTTAATAAATTCTCAAAGAATTCAAATTTGGATATGTTTTCACGTATTCCATGATGCTCTTGCAATATTAGTATCGTAAATATTTAGATTTTCAATTAATTATTATTCTAAAAACAAATAAAAATTTCACAAAGAAATTGCTTCAATATTGCAACTAGAATAAAAACGAGATGATCATATATTCAAATGTTTGAAAATGGTGAAATTTGTTTACAGAATAAATTCATTTTGTATTCTAAACTTCTTCGAATAGTTTTCAGTCTATATTACTTGAAAGGATATTGCATTTTTTTATGAAATGAATTGATAACAGGTTTCAAAAAGTTTTGGATGGACTTAGGCATTGTGATTGGTTAGAAGGCTTATTAAATCGATCTGTTTTACAAGGCAAGTTACTCAAATTCGTTTTCAATTACCTCTACGGGAGCTCTTTTTCCTTGTTCTATGCAATATCTGATGGGAGACAGATAAATGATCATATTATTCAAAATTCATTTGGGTTCTTTTTGTCATTTTCTCGGCACCGCATGTGATATTAGATAAATAATAAATTCACTGTGTTTTCAAGTTAGGTATTAAATTCGTTTATAATGATTTTTCGAGAATATATGCGTATTTTTGCGTTTAATGAACTACATATATTAGGTCATAGTAGTAAACAAGTTTGAAGGAGATAGAAATTGGATATTGTTTGTCTTGGTCTGAAAATCAATACATTTAATAAAATGTGATACAAGAATTAAGTGGGTTTGAAAATAAAATAAATCAAAACTACTTTTGTTTTGATTTATTCATAGTAGATTCATTACTTTTATGAAAATAAATTGAAAAAGTAAAGATTCTCTTCTAATAAATCAAAATAGAGGAGAAGAGACAGATTGTTTTACATACCTTAGAATTACAATAGATGAAAAAGGGAGGCACAGATGAAGAGATAAAAAACCGGAAAAAAAAAGTCCGACTTTCATTCAGAACAATGCATAAATTATAGAAAGTATCAAGTATAACCATAAAGCTCAAGTTACGTGTATTGTATGCAACAGTATTACAGGTCCTACTTTACGGAAGTGAAGCTTGGAAACTCACTAAATCACTGAAAAAGAAATTAAATGCCTTTCAAATTACGTTCCTCGAAAGATTCTTAAGATAAAGTTTCAAAATTTGATTTACATAACAAAATCTCCGCCAAAACTACTTCTGCCCGAATAATAATAATAAAGAAGACGCTGAACATGGATTGGATATATATTTAGAATGGCATCAAATGATTACACAAGAAATGCGCTGACATGGGCACCGAATGAAAGAATAAAGAGAGGATTACCAAAGGTCACTTGACACTGTATGGCTGTATAAGAAAGGAATTCATTTAGATGATTGAGCTGAGGAAGTGCCCGAAAGGCAGTTTAAGACCCAAGTGAAATAGTGTGCAGCTGTAGTGACCTTATGCTTCAGCTTGGTGTGCCCAGAGAATCAAAGATGATACAAGCATTTCAAATTACGCAAATAATAGTTTTAAAAAAATAACATAGAACTAAGACCTTTAAATATGTAACCATCGACCATCAAACTTTTCGGCCGTAGGGGTTTGACTAATAGAAAGACAATTCAATCTCTTACATTTTAGACTGATGTATTTTCTAATTATATGATTCTGGTATTTTATATTTTACGTACGATTTACATCTATTATTATTAAATTAAGAAGTCAACAGTTATGCAATTCAAATTAAAGAAATTATCTTCTACTGTTCTGTACGCTTTTGCAAAATAAAAGTTATATAATCAAATTATTTCTCGATTACACAAATTTGAATAACTCAGTCTAGTAATCGGATACTTATTTTACTCTTGCTCAGTTCTTCATTTAGGCCTGGCTCACGTCACAAACATTATTTCGTCTAGTCATTTTTTTTCCTTCTCACTTATGATTCGTGTGTGTGTGTGTGTGTGTGTGTGTGTCATTGCCGTAAAAATTTGCGCACCAAGAAAGAGTTGTTAGAATAAAACGAAAATTTCATATTAGGAAGTACAACGTTGATGTGAGAAAATGATCACAAAATCAAAGCAAAATGATCATTTAATGCAGTAAAAATTACAAATGATTAGAGATTTTAGAACCCTGTTAGGCCACCTCTAGCATGAATGCATGATGTGATACGGTCGTGCATTGAGGTATACAAGTCCCGTATAATGTTCCACAGGTGCTGTAAACGCACACTTTAATTAGACCAAACACTTAGGTTGTCCGAATAGCCTAAATGATATGCTCCATCCTTGACAAATCTGGGGATCGATCAGGCCATGGAGGGGTAGAAATGTAGCAGAGGTAGATCTTTAAAACCCTTGTAACGGGTGGGCGAGCATTGTACTGTTGAAAAATGGCTCCTGGAAATGCTGCCATTAGTGGCAACACATGTGACTGAAGAATGTCAAATGTAACGAACGTACCACAGGACTGACATGATGCCGTGGATCAATATTAGGAGTGACTGTGTATCGTATGCGATGGCACCACATACCATCACACCAATTGTGGGAGCGGTGTGTCGCTGTACATCGAAGGCAGAATTGAGACGTTCACCACGAGGTCTCCATACACGTACACGATTATTACCACTGTCCAAATTGAATTTAGATTCGTCAATACAGACGAGCTGATTCCATTCCGTTGCAGTCTAATCCCTTTGAATACAACATCACTTCAAACGGAGGCGACGGCGAGTGTGTGTCAATGACAATACACGTAATGGGCGCCGCGAGAGCAACTGTAACCATCGCATGGAGCCTTCAGCAAAGTGCCTTGCAATGGAATGGTCTGACACAAAGGCCCGTAGTGAAGGTGCTATTTGTGTATGGATGGTGAGCAATTAGATAATTGACGCTACACGTGCGTGCCGTTTAATGAGACGGTCTTCTCTTCGACGGACTTTATTGGTCTGTCGAGGGCGTCCTGAGCTTGTCGCCGTGTAACAGACTTCTCTCTAGTCCATTGGCCTCAACACCTCTTCACAATAAAATCAGAACGGCCTAGGTGGCGAGCTACTCGCAGCGCTGAGCACCCGGTTTCCATCATTTCTTTGATTCTTCCCCTCTCAAACTCTGACAGATGCTCATATTGATGGCGATGGCTGTGTAATGACAACTCTAGTTAAAAAGCGTCCCTCTGCAACAGATTAAATACACGCAAACAAGCTGTGCTTACCTGTTTCATAATCCAAGGAGAACGAAGTTCAACGCCCTCTGGTGGTATTATGCAATGCGCAATCACGCTGCATTTCTAATCATTTACATATCTGTATGACAGGCTCCTGCATGCCAAGTTTCATAATAATCCTATTCTTACTTCTTGGTGAGCGAATTTTAATGGCAATGAGTTACACACACACACATATATATATATCTGTGGGGGGGAGGTATCCGTCTGGACACGACACCTCCTGGTACTTCGGTGTCGAGGGAGCGGGGAGGTTCGGTGTCCGCATTTACCAGTACAATGGTGAGCTTGTAGTCGAATCGTTAATTTATTCGTGATTGATGAAATAAGACTATTTATAATATTACTATGTGCAAATGATTTTGGATTAACTATTTTTTATTTAATATGTAATTATTCCTTATACTAAAGATGCTCGAATTTTGTCTTGGAAGTTGTAGAATCTGATAAACTATACCTTTTGTAAGAGATTGTTTATTTATCGCTGTGCTTATGAAAATGGATAAAAAAATGCAAATTAAAAAGTATCTTTTGAGTGTCTGTCTCTTATTTACATAATTGAGCATCTTTTTTATAAGGACTATTTAAATATCCGAGCACGACAGCATTTGGCTTATATATATGAACTGTTAACCTAAAAATGCTGTAAAATAGTTTAAGTTCACTTCATTTTTGAACAATATAGGAGCACTTTAACTATTTTATTGCTTTTTCCAATTGACAATGTAGCACCGTAGGCCATTTGTCACTAGAATTTGGAGGTTTTGTTGACTTTACACAAATATTTGTATAGTCTCTCTCAGCCCCCCACATTTTCAATAAAAAGATAATTCATCAAAGTACATGGATGAAACAAATAGACGTGTTTATGGAAATTTACAGATATCTTCTCAAATTAAAAAAAAAAATATTCGTTCAGACCTGGGGCACAGCGAGAAATGTTTCCTATGGAAGGAGTTCTTGCACTTTGACTCATATCTCAAAATCAATTTCAAATTTCATTGTTTATTTTCAAGGTGAAAATAATACTTATGGGAAATAAGGGGTTTTGAATAATAAATTTTTCGATTAAAATAAAAAAAAATTCAATATAAAAAATTTTTCAATTTTAAAAATTTAGTATATAGCAACCCTTTTGGGAATTGGGAGATTACATTCTGATATCTTCTCATCGCTATGCCACTGGTGCAGACCGATCCGGGTTTTCATCGAATCCGATTTGAAAGGATTCGACTCGAAGTTTCAACTTCCACACCACGCTAATTCAAAATCCCCACCACAACAACGGGATGACTTTCAGTCTCGACAGATTTAACGTGCATCACAGTTCCTTTACACGATGCATCTTTAAAAGCAGTAAGACTCGAACATACAACAGGACGAAAGCAATATCGACTACTACCTCGATACCATTATCACTTGGCTACCGTGCTCGCGAAATGGCTATTAGGCGGGAATAGCTAGGGTACTTTGGGGATGCGTCACTAGTGTTTATCAAAGACATTAAATTGCTTGGAAAAGAAAAAAGATCGCTAAGATACCCCGATGCCATGATGTTCTTACTTATCTAAAGAAGGTAAACCCATGAAGGCTAAAATTTGTATGTATTCATTAAAAAAATTTTATTCACTGTGTAGGAAATAACCTCATTTTATAATAAGCAGAATATTAGGTGAAACAGATATTGAGGGAAGGGCTCCAGAATTCTAAAAAAAACCCATTGTAAGAATGGAACATAATTATAATTCAATTATAAAGAAAATGCAAACACGCAAGTTTTTTTTAATCATGACGCAGTACGTGTGCTTACGATTTTGAAATTCAATTCTTGAACATTCTATTTATATCAAAATCTCATAAATAAAATTATATAGTTGATAATAAGTTAATTTAATATCCAGTATGTGGGTTTCTGTAACTTTCGGAAAGCATGCGTTAAATTTCTAAGCTCTTTCTATGTCCCTCCCTTATGATTAGAAACACATGTAAGTTCATTTATGACAGGAAAAGAGAAATGCTGATTTTTTTTAATAGCCTCACCATTTTGGTTAAGTTATTTCCTTCGCAATTCAAGCAGCAGCATATCATTCTGAATGCTGAAAGGACGAGATCTTACAGGAAACAACCCAATCATCTTCAGTCTCTCTCTTCCTCCGTTTCCCTATTTCAACGATTAGGTAATTAGATTACTACCTTCCTCTTTTTATTCTTTCTCAGTATATCCCTGTTCCTCCAAAATCAATAAGGTCTTAGCGAATACACTTTTATTGGTTTTTTTTTTTTTTTTTTTTTGGTACATTTCGTTTTGATTAGAAATAATGAATAGTTCTTTTTCAATGATGAGTTTGGGGAATTTTCGAAAGAAGTAACTTGAGATGTTATTTCTAATTTAATTCAGAGATTTTTGCGAAGATTTCCAATAAGTCTGCTTCATTTTGTTATCCTAATCATAATGCAAATGAATTACACATCATCCCTTAAGGAATACAGATGTTAAGCAACGTTCCGCCTTCCTTTATCTAATACATGTATTAACATATCAGTTAGTTGACTAATTAATAATTGACATATAATACTTAATACGTGACCATTTTGGTTACACAAGGAGCAGACATAACTTCGGAAACTCCATTTCGGGATATGGAATACACTGCCTACACACAAAAAAGAGCGATATATATATATATATATATATATATAACTCAAATTCTGTGTGTTTTATCTTTAACACAAAGTAAATTTTAGGTAAATAAATTATATCTAAGAAACCAAAAGATAAATATTTTAGTAAGCTCTTATCTAAAAGTTTGTATAAGAATTATTTTAGAAAAATAAGATAATCAATCTTTAATATCTTTAACAAATAGAAGAAAGTATAAACTCATAAAACATATATATAAAAAATTCATTTGATGTTATATATAGACACATGGCGCATATATCAATATCAATATTATTCATATATATATAGGAAAGAGTTATATATATATATATATATACATATATATATATATATATATATATATATATATATATATATATATATATATATACATATAAAAAATCGAAAAGTGTAGATGTATTTGGATATCTCTCAAAAAAAAAAAAAAAATCCTGATAAGTGAGGACCTAAAACGTGAGGAACGTTTATTTTGAATAGATCATCGGTTATGCGCATAGAAGATGTCCACCCATACAAGCCAAAAAAAACCTGATTGAATATTCCCAGCAAAAAAAAAAAAAAATTCAAACTCTTAAGGTATTTTATATTCGTAATGAACATTTCACAAAGAGGGGTACTATAGTTAAAATCTTAACACCTGTCATTTAGTAAGATTCTAACTAGTTTTAAGTGGTTAGGTTGAAAAAATAAATTTGTTCAGCCAAGTTCTCTGTTTGGTTTTTTTTTTTTTTTTTTTTTCCATTGTGATTAAGGATTGTAAACTCCATCATAATTATGTATATAGTTGTATATTTTGAAATCTTCAGTAATAAGTGGACACGTGTTCAACGTAGGTTGATAAGAATTACTTTTTTATTAATATTTTTAAATAATCATTAGTTCATTTCGTTTTTTTTGAAAATCGCCCAGTTCAGCAAATTCATATTCGTGCAAATAAGTATCCGCGCTTGCAATGTGTTAACCTACCCAGTCTATTCTGAATCCTGAAGAACTGAATTTCAAAAGTCATGTTCCTTCCTTGCTAGGATTTTATTTTGAGAAGATTCTCTATACGTTCTTCAATAATCTTAACCATCATTCAAAATGGAATTTTAAGCAATACGTAACTGAACGCTACCAA